>JBBPRT010000066.1:0-29917 GCA_038093175.1 Boletus hoseneyae
GAAGTTGCTTGCGGTCGACGAGCCGACGCCCTCTCCGGGTCAGATGACGTCGTTTCCACCCAGCGGTCCGGCGAGGCTCAAGATCGCGTACGATACGCTGGTGAAAGCGCGGAACGAGCTGTTGGTCGGGTTTGGGCGAGAGAATGAGGGCGGGGAGGTGGGAAGGGAGGTGAGGGAGAGTATCGTGGCGTTGGAGAAGGAGCTGGGGGTGTGGACGAGTGGTGTGCGGAATGTGTTGGAAGATACACCAGTGAAGGCGAACGGAAAGACTTGAGGTTTGGGTTTTCCTGCGTTTGGCTTGGGCACATTGGATTGGTACAGTTCGTGAAGGCGTAGTGTACACTGACACTACAATGTAGTCACCTGGAGCACCTCCCAGAAAGGCCGCAGGGTTGGTGCCCCGAAAAGGCAAGCAAGACAACGGGTAAAAAAGGTCTCTCTGGCGGGGAGTCGAACCCCGCTCTCCCGCGATCAAAGTTGAATCACTTGACAGGCGGGTGTACTATCCGATATACTACCAGAGACATGGTTATCAATTAAATACTATGGATATAGTTGAATGAGCAGCTTCAAGGGAGTGAGTCGCAGACGTAAAGGCGGGCCGTAACATGAAAGCAGCTGACCAGTCCGTGTGAGCGAATCTCTTATGGTATATGTACTACTGTACTCTCGTCAACCTCGCTTCTCATCCACCCCCATCGCCTCCTCCTCATGTTGTTTTCCTATTTAGCACACAGACGAGCTTGGTAAGCAAAGGACACCGCTCTATCCGTACCGCCACTCTCATCGCAAACCATCAGCAATGACAAACAGCGCGAGCGTGCATCGAGAATCGCATCCCTCCCACCCGTATACCACCAACCTCTAACGCCCAACGACAAAGACATCCTCTCCCGCCCCGTCTCCGCCATCGTATCCAGCGTCCAATCCGCGTCGCTCGATCCCTCCGATGTCCTCACCGCATACGCCAAGCGCGCGCTGCAAGCCCACGCCCAAACCAACTGCCTCACCGAGATCATGATCGAGTCCGCGGAGCAATGGGCCCGCAGTAGCACCCGCGCCGGCCCGCTCGCCGGCGTACCCGTCTCCCTCAAGGACATGCTTGCCGTCAAGGGCTACGACGCGTGTATCGGGTACTCTGCGATGACGGGCAAGCCCGTGACGTACGACGGCGCGTTTGTCAGACTCTTGCGGCGCGCGGGGGCGATCCCGTTCGTCAAGACCAATGTCCCGATGACCATGCTCTCGTTTGAGGCTGTGAACGATGTGTTTGGCATGACAGAGAACCCGCACAAGAAGGGGTACAGTCCCGGTGGGTCCTCGGGGGGCGAAAGCGCACTCCTTGCGCTGGGAGGCTCGAGGATTGGTGTGGGCACGGACGTGGCTGGTAGCGTTCGCGCGCCATCGCATTATTCAGGAACCTATTCGATCAAGTCGAGTATGTATAGGTTTATAAAGACCGGGAGCGCCTCGAGCATGCCCGGGCAAGAAGGCATACCTGCTACGCACAGTCCCATGGCGAAAACGCTCGAAGATCTCGAGACATTTTGGCGCGCTGTGTTCCAGATGAAGCCGTGGGAATATGATCATTCCGTGAGCTTTCTCTACTGCCTGTTCCATCAGTTACCTATCGTCTCGCAAGGTTCTCAACATTCCATGGAGGGAGGTAAAACTTCCCGTAGACAGACCCATTAGGTGGGGTGTATTGTGGGACGATGGTATACATTTATTTATTCCAATCTGATCGCTGAACTGAACCGGGCTCTAGGCGTCGTTGCTCCTTCGCCCGCGTGTCTGAGAGCACTCAAAACTGTGACCGAAGTGTTACAAAAAAATGGTCACGACATCGTTACCCTGTAAGAGCTTTATCTGGATACGTGTACAATAGTCTCACATCGTGCCAGGGTCCCACCCAGCCCATATGAAGGGCTTCAGATTGCCTCTCAGCTCCTGCTGGCTGATGGTGGCAAGACTGCTTCGAAACCCTTTCAAACGTTTGAGACGAACGATGCGGGGATGGTTCCGGCATTTCGCGCCCTCAAATTACCGCGTTTCGTCATGAAAATTTACGCTTGGTATCTGAGATATATTCGCCGCGATCCCATCTATGCAGGTTTGGTGGACAACTTTTACGAAAAGAGCGTTTCAGAGTACTACGCGCTCATAGCGAAACGCGAGGTGTACCGCGCGCAGTGGTTCAGGGTCTGGCGTGACACCGAGGTAGAGGGTACACTGGGAGACCAGGGTGTCGACTTTATCCTCACGGTGCCGAATGCATTGCCAGCGGTGCCGCATCGGGGTATGCGACACGGATGGAAAGCGTGTGGCTATACTTTTCTATTCAACCTGGTGAGTGCCCCGGCCAACAATCGGCTGGGTGGCATTGGCATTTGTCTTCTACTTCTTCTTCTGACGATCGTTGTTGCTGTAGCTCGATTACAGTGCAGGGGTGATGCCGATTACACGTGTCCAGAGTGCCGACGTTGTTCCAGCTTCCTTCCGAGCACGGAACGCGATCGAACGAGAGAATTATCGGATGTATGATGCGACTGCGATGGAAGGTCTTCCTGTGGGCGTCCAGGTTGTCGGCAGACGCCTAGAGGAGGAACGGGTGCTGGAAGGCATGAAGCTGATCGAAAATTTGATGACAGGTGCTGGGTTGGCGTATACCGGGATTCCGCTGTAAAGTAGGGTGCAAATCGCTATCTCTACATGCATATCTACGTGCATGCACAGACGATCAATTGATCACAGACATGCGGATGCATATGACGATAAGCATTTATCCAACGAACCGCACAAACTGGACACTTTTTTTCACACCAGTCGCCATGATATGTCATGGACGATCAGGGGCGCAGCGCGGTGTCAAAAACGTGTCCGACAAGCACGAGACAGCGAGATAACGAGATAACGAGATTGCCCGTAGCCCGTCGTTGACATGACGATGACGACGCTGACACTGGCGACAGTTCATACATCGCGGACGACTGGCCCTCCGAACCGGGCTGTGCAAGCGGAACGGAACGGCATCCGGCCCGGGCATACGGGTACGGTGGTTCGCCCGAGAAACGCGCACATTGACCCCCTATCGGGAATAGACCGCACAGTAGCGGGGCGGGGCGGGGTATCAGTAGGACAGATCGTGCCTATACGACAGAATGAAACACGCGTTTGATCTGCGCCATGGACGCGTGCATGCACTGGTGGTCGATATGATGGCGTCGTCTTGCGCCTGCTGTGCGCGAAGCGCTCAGGAGTAAAATCGATTCCCCTACAAACAACATGTCTACAGGCATTGCAAAGTGCATGATTGATATATCCGAACCAACATGAAATCATTGCATCGAGAAAAGCAATCGGAAAGCACGGTTCCCAGCACCAAGATCCTAAGATGAAAGAGCCGCATATCGAAAACAAAGGGGCAAGGGGAGAAAACGCGGGGCAGGAAGCGCACGTCGTATGGTAAGTAGTCAATATCACGGTCGTCAAGTAGCCACGAGAGGTATGTGAACTTCTGCGTGCAACTGGTAGATCGCGATGCAACGGTGCCGTCGTGCCCATCCGGATTTTATTCACCAACGACTGCTTCTTCCCCACTCTCCCTTACTTCATCCCCGCCATGGCCGCCAACTTCATCGGTGATATCGCTCTCATTCTCCGGCGGGATTGGTTCTGATGGCGGTGGCTCATTTAATTCGAGCGAATGCAAAGACGGAGGCAGCAAGTCGGATTCCGCACGTGGTTCCGCTTCCTTGGGCTCTTCTTCGTTGGACGACGGGATGGGATCGTCGTTCTCGCTGGCGGACTCCGCCACGCTCTGGTCTGGTTCAGGTAGGGTTTGTGCTGACTCGGTCAATACCTCAGATAGGGTGGCGTCTACTTCTGGGGCGGATTCCGCGACTTCAGTGGCGGGTGCGCTTTCCTCGCCTACATTTTCCACTTGAACGGGCTGTTCGGCAGTTGTTTCAATAGCTGGCGTGTCAGAGTGTGGTTGCGGTGGCTCCGGTGGTGCATCAGAATGGGGTTGGGGTGGTTCCGATGATGTATCAGTGTCCACACCAGTAGTGTCCTCAAGCGAAATGAGCGAAAGTGCCTCCACCGGCGGGGATAGTGCACCGGTCAGAGTCATCTCGGAGCGAGCATCGCCAATATCTTCATCGTCCAAATCCTCCGTTCTTGTCCGAAGGTCGGGCCAGGACTGATCCGATACCAACGATTCTGCTTCGGCCACTGGTGAGGTGTCGAGCAAGCTGCTGTCGTCTCCAGTCCTGGACAGTTCCTCCGCCACACTAAAGGCTTCGCTAAACACCATCGTATCAGTTCGGCTACGGCCAAGTCTCCGTGGGCTATCTGTTCCAACATGATTGGCGGTGTCCATAGCTCTAGACCGACTATTCGGAATCTGATCAACGTCCGGAACACTGGATGCCGTAAATGTGTCATGTGAAAGGTTTTGAGTCGGATGGACTGCGGCAGAAAATAAGCGAGGAGGTTCCACTTCCTCGGCCTGAATTTTATCATCGTGGTGAATGGCACTTTCGGGGATCACGAGAAACTCTGCGGGTACCAGATCAAAATGATTAGTGAGTTTGAGGAAGCGAGCATAAAGCGACGATTCTGCTTCGGCTTGCTCAAAAGCTTCTCGATGGTGAAAATACGCGTGTGCAAAAATTCTGCCAAGACGCCGCGCGAGAGAAGCAAAGTGCCTGTGTGATGTCTGTGGAATCGAGAGCCTAAACAGAACAAGAAAAAGATATCGAGATTAGTCAATACGGTAAAAGGGTGGAAGAGAAGTCGGCTAATGATGTACCTGGAAGGAAACGCTCTGGGAGAGTTCAAGAGGGCCGTCGCGCTATCGACAGTATGAAGGATGTAATCTATTGCACAGCATTGCTGTATATCACGCCCATCAGAATAAAAGGAGATTGCTGAAATGGTAGAGTGCCGACCTCCATAGCGCCGTCATTACCGTGCGCAACACATAGATATAGCCACTCTCCCGCCTTCATTTGAGGACACGAGCCCCTCGTGCATTCTTGTTGGAGCATCGTGATCAAAGGGTGCGAAAGGTCTTGGGCGAGGCGTCTACAGAAAAGGGTCAGCGGGAAATCACGCGCTGGGGGCTGCTCGATTTGACGGACCGTAGGTGTTCGTATATCCAACAGGCCCGGTCGACGGAGATGTCGCTCTTGCGGTCCACATCTTCGGACTTTTTTGTGTCAGGCTCTGAGGTGTCTGTGGATTCGTCCTGGTCCTTTTGGGCGACTCTCCCGGGAAGTGACACGATCGCATCGACATCGTGAACGTCGAGACGGATGAGGAGGGAGATGTATTCCTGGAGCTGGAAGGCACTGTCGAGGGAGGAGAGGGGGGGGAGGGACTTGACTGGGTAGAAGGAGGACACGCGCGAGCCACGGTGGGGACGTTGGACGGTCATCGTCGTCGTTGGCGGTGAGCAACGACGGTGAAGGGGAAAATAAACATCACGTGGTTGTATTTCCAAAAAGGGTAAAGTGAATATGTCAATGACAACGTCACTCAGGTCCGTTGATGAGAGATCTGATATTTTCTGTATTTTTTTAAATTTAATTTTTAATGGTCCCTTATCTCTCCCGTTGACCACATCTATATTAGACGGTCGTTCCCTCTGACCCTCGTCGCTCTTTCCTTCGCCATGTCCGACCCCCTCCCCGAGTCGAAACTCGACTCCGACGTCGAGAAGGACTACGCATCCCGCACCGACTCACACGCGAGTGACCGTGTCTCGCTCCCAAAGGGCTTTCGCTGGGGTGTCGAAGCCCGCGGTGCGTCGCATCACCCCCCCAGGTCCCCCTTCTCACACTCCCCGTAGGGACCGTCCCCGTACCGTACGAGGACCGCAGAGACACCCAGTTTTATAAAGTATTCTTCGTCTGGTTCTCCATGAACTTCAACATTCTCTCGTGTGTATCACGTCCTTTCCTTGAGCCTACCTGACCCTTCTCCAGCTTCTCCACCGGAACACTTGGACCGATCGTCTTCGGCCTCGGCCTTCGCGATTCCTGTCTCGTAATCTTATTCTTTAATCTCATCGCCAACCTCCTTCCTGCATATCTGTGAGCCTCCTTCCTCTCTTGCCTATACACCCACTGATCCCCCTAGAAACACGTGGGGCCCGAAAACTGGTATGAGGCAAATGATTGTATCTCGCTACAGCTTTGGGTCCGTCCTCTCCACCCTCATCAAGTACCCTTATCAGACATCACCCCCAGATATTATGGCGTTATTGTTCCCACTATTCTCAACCTCATCGGCTTGTGTGGCTTTAATATTCTCAACTGTATCCTTGGTGGTCAAGCACTTGCAAGCGTTTCCAATAACAACATGTCGTGGACGTAAGTTGACCGTTTTAATTTCGCTTCAACTATACTCACTGTCTTGTTCCTCTCGTCAGGGTTGGAATCGTCATTATCGCGGTGATTTCGATGATTGTATGTCATTCCTCGTTCATTCCTTCGCTTGTGTACCGACCACAAATTTAGATCTCGTTCATGGGCTACAAAGTCCTCAACTGGTACGAACGTCTCGCATGGCCTCCCGTTTTACTCGCCTTCCTCGTTGCCCTCGGTGTTGGAGGAAAGAACCTTTACAACGCCCAACCAGCTGCCCCTGCAACTGCACCCGCAATTCTTTCTTTTGCAGCCACAATTGCAGGCTTTGTTATCACCTTCTCGGCAATGGCATCCGATTTCACAATGTATTACGACCCAACCGTATCGAGGTTAGTGTTCTTAGCTCGTTGCCTTGCCCTTGCCCTGATGCATGTGACAATAGCCGTCGAATTTTCTGCTATTCTTATCTTGGATACCTTGTGCCTATCGTACGTCCCATATCACAGCATCGATCACGATACCTAATTTGTATTCTTTTTAGGTTTTGCTGGAGTGCCTTGGCGCAGCAGCCGTCTTAGCTGCGCCCAGCGTTGACAGTTGGAATGCGGGCTATGGCTTGGACGGCAATGTCGGTGGCCTGCTCGATGCTATGCTGAGTCCGGTCGGCAACTTTGGGAAATTCCTGACCGTGATGCTCAGTCTGAGCGTGACGGGGAATATCGCCTGCACCCTTTATTCCATGTGCTTCAACTTCCAGGTGCTCGTACCAAAACTTGCCATTGTTCCCAGATACGTGTTCTCGATCGTGGGTACAGCAATGTACGTCCCTCGATCATGCTCTCGCGACGTTTCTGTTAATTTCTGTCCTTTTCACCTCTAAAGTGCATTACCGCTGTCGATCGTCGGCGCACACACGTTCTACACGACGCTTACAGATTTTCTCAGTCTCATCGGCTACTGGGCAAGCGCGTATGGTGCCATCCTCCTCGTTGAACACTTCTATTTCCGGAAAGGCGACTTTGACAGCTACGATCAGTCAGACTGGAATGTTGCCAAGCGTCTACCCTGGGGAGTAGCTGCCTTGGCGGCGGTTACCCTCTCATTCGGCCTCATCATTCCCTGCATGAACCAAGTATGGTTTGTGGGTCCGATTGGTTCAAAATCAGGAGATATTGGCTTCGAAGTTGCGTTTCCCCTCGCCGGCCTACTCTACGTGCCTCTTCGCACATTGGAGCTCCGGTATCAGAGAATCAATTAAACATCCTTGGCTCGCGGGAGATTTCCCTTGATGATGAATGTATGGAATAGAAATTGCTCGTTTTATTCCCGACTTGTCTCCTTTCCGCTCGCACACCGGCAGAGTACCCTTTTTGTTTCGGCAGGTTTCGATGGTTTCCAGGAACGAGTCCATCGAGGAAGCAGGGCCCATGTTTATACGTTGGCCCTCCATTTAGCGGTGTTCGATCAAACCACACGATCACACGTATGCGCGTTTTCTTTTTGTTGCACACTTGTGACGTCGACCACATGTTTCCTCGCGGACTTTGTTTAAATTGTGTGTTGTTAACGCTAGTGTCATGATAGTATACATACCAGGAATCCACACTCTACTGACTCTTGCCCGAGTTGCGACGCGATCGATCAGGACGACCGAACCCGAGATGAACCGAGTAACCGCTCGGAACAGATCTTGAGCCGGCCCCAGGTTGCACCTGACGAGCCTTTCCAACTCAATTGACTCGGATGATGCCCGCGTTTTGTCCCTTATCGTCCGGGTCCTTTTTCCCTTCGGAACCCCGTCCTCGGAAGGCACTCGTTTTCCGCTGGGTCTACATCGCTTGTGTTGCACAGACGTTTTTGATCGGCGTTCGCAGGGTCCTGGGTACTTGTGGGACGTTTTTCCCATTCCCTAGGTTACGACTCACGCGCACGGACGACCAAGGTCTAGAGCGGGATGCGATTCAGGTCTCCCTCCCCTCCCCTCCCTGAATCCGAGTCGAGACCAGAGGCATAGTATCGGATCCAAACCGTTTCTCCCGATACGCCCACACAAAAAGGCACATCACGCCATCGCTTCGAGTGGGTCGCAACCCGACTCGGCGGCCGGACTCGGATTCTGAAACACGCACGGGTGGTGATGCGCGAGCGTGTGTATCCGCAGTGATTGCAGCGCGCTCGCTAATAACTTGGCCCGAAACGGCGGTGCTAGGTGCGCAGGATTGGGGGGTGACTGGAGAGTTGCGGTTCGTCGACTCGTAAGAATTGGGGTTTTCGGCGGACGTGTGTATGTAGTGCCATGATGGCGCGTGTACACGCTTTCCGGAACCCAGACGGGGTCCGTGACTGGGATGCCTCGTTCCATAGATCCGGAGAACCCTCGGGCGAAAAGGCGGGGGCTATAGTCAACTGATACGCCAGGCGCAAGGTACCTTTTTGTTATAAATGATAATGATATCGATGCGAGCGTCGTCGATAATCATCAAGCTTCAGACGCAGCAAAGACAGCTCCTGTATGTGCACGCTGGCATCACGCAGGCTCGCTGCTTGCGATAAGCCACCATCAATGATAAACTCATGATAGGCCGTATCATGATTCTTATCCAACCCGCAGCCATTGTCACTCACATACGACACGAGGCAAGACAGAACCTGGCGTTGTTGATGGCAATGACTTACAAAACAGGATCTTCATTAATCAACAACGAGAACGTGCGGGCCGGGGTCGGACATACTGCGTGCGAGCCATGTCTCTCACTCCAAATCGAGCATGCGTAATGCGTTATCGATGCGGTCCAACCCGACTTGAAGTGACAACATGGCCATCAATGGGTGTTCTGCGTGGGCACAAACCTTGAGCGTCCATCCATCTATCTGTATATGGCACACCTTCTCCGCCGACATGTTCTTCCAAAAATCGTCGCAATGGTCCCAGCATGGAACCTTGTACGCACATCACGTTACCTTTTGTCCGTACTCCCGTCTTTTGTGGAATAGTAGCGTAAGAAGCAAAACAGACAATACGAGGCCGCCGTGCCAGCATATGACGTACCTTGTTTTCGCGATCGCGCTGTAAAAGCACATAATAAAAAGAAAGACAGTCTGCGATGCGCAACAGCTCCAATGACTGCGCCAACTCTTCTCTCGTCTTTCGCTTCTTAAAGAACTGTGGGGGATTCGGTTGGAATAGCACGCTGCCGAATATGCGCAGTAATTCTGGGGACGCGAACGGGTTCCGAGATGCGTGGTCTTGGGGGAGCGCCAGCGCTTCCAGAACAGCTTCTTTCACCAGTCCCACAGCCGGTCCTCGAATCTGCGGAAAGTCCTCGTCCGTGGCGAGCTTCAATAATATGTCGAGTCTCGGAGGCGGTGGAAGCTTGGTCAACGTCAGGGACAACAGTCGAAGATTCAGCTGCCTGACGGTCGGGTCCAGATGCGTGCTTGCCAGCGCTGTGAACACCGTACACAGCGAGGTCGCGACCTCTGGTGGTACATTCATATTCTCGTAGGTGAGCATCCTGAAGAGTAGGAACAGTGACTCGTCCGTGACCATGTTCATCTGCAAGGCATTCACGAGTAGCTGATGAAGGTCAGACAGTGCAGAGGAGGACAGGTCCACGGCAGGTGTCGAGTGTGCCATATACACCAAATCACTGAACGAGCCGGGTTTCTGGTATATCGTCGATGGTGCGGTTCCCAAGCGTTCAAGTGCGAGCTGCATGCATAGTGTGATACGCGTCGTCACCTCGATCTGCCCAAACGTACCTGGACTTGACGCATCGCACCTTCTCCATCTTGCCACACTTCCTTTTCGGACGACTTTACGAAAAACCGGGGAAAATGGGACTCGGCAGCTCTCACGGCTAACAACGCCTGAATCAACGGCGCACAGCTTACAACCGTCGTATCAAGGAGTTCACGAAGAAGGTTCTAGAAAAGATAAGGTACCGTTCAACAAACAACGAAACAGGTAATAACCTTGATTTTTTGCAGTTCATTCGAGTCTGCGACCGTGGATGCCCAGACAGTCAGCGACTGGACTAGGCAGGCTACTTCAGTGACGAGTACGCGGCCTTCTTCCTTGATGGCAAGCGACGAGACGGAGGAGATCAACGTGGCAATGTTTTCCAAGACAGGAGTGCATAGTTCCAGCGCAGATCGCTTTCCAACGCTCGAGCGGGAGATGGCTGTCCGTGTCGATCAATCGATCAAACCTCCGCAAGTGATAAACGAACCTGGCGCGCAGAGCGATACGATACCGATGGTTCTCTGTACCAGCTCGCGGTCGGTTTCTCGTCCTTCTTCCGAGTCTTCGTTGTTCAAACGGAATTGCACGTACTCGATCGCCTCCTGGATCACGATCAAGACTTCTTTCGGGCTGTTGTTGAGTGCGCAGGTACGGATCAGGTCCATGGCACCATCGTGACGGCAGGAAAGCAATGTTGGAAGGATGTCGAGCGGTTCCTGGAAGAAAAATATCAAATCTACGTGCACAGTTTCAAAGTAAAAGAATTTTGAATCACCAAGTACACTGCACAATCGTATCGAAGGACAGCTTCATGGATATCTTTGAGGGGCGCCGAGTGGGATCGCTCTCCCGCAGCAAGCGAGATGAGCTCGGAGATGGAGTGCGAGCATGCCTTGCAGGATAGAAATGAGATCCCAACACCGTAGCAAGCCGAAAAGTTTACCTCGTCTGTGAGATCTGGTGGTAGCTGTAGAGCCAGTAAAAGCGATGTTTTTCGTGGACTCATGTAGGAGTGGCGCAAGTGAACGTGTGCACGACCATGACGGACACTGGAAAAGCGTATCACAACCATTGCACTGGCGAGGCGCTTCAAACCGTTCGACGCCATGCAGACGACGAGGACATCACCCTCTTCGCAGGTTGTTTTTGTCCGTTCGTCCAGCGCGTATGGACCGCGCTCGAATACCTCGACATTCCGTACAAGGTACGTACTTTATCGACCCCCTTTCTCGGTACCATGTCTGATTCGTGTAGTATTGTACGTCCAACCATCACGAGTATGATGTGAACGCCGACCGTCGTTGAAATATTGACAGACGAAGTCGATCCGTACAAGAAACCCAAGGAACTCCTCGAACTCTCTCCCAAGGGCCTCGTCCCCGCGCTCAAGCTCAACAATCACGATTCGCCCCGCGCGCTGAACCAGAGCACCGTCATCATGCACTATCTCGAAGAGTCCGTACTCATCTCGGGTATCACTATCGCATTCTCATTCGTCCATTCATTCATTCCAGCCTCGCATCCACATCCACATCCACCAACCGCACTCTCTTCCCGCCCAAATCTGATCCATGTGCGTTCGTATCCTCACCCGATCGCTCGCAAACACCTCACACACACACACACACACACACACACACAGACGCTCGCGCGCTCGTCCACCTCCAATCCGACCACATCGACCGCACGCTCGTCCCCGCCTTCTACCGCTACCTCCAAGCCCAAGACGCCCCCTCCCAGCTCACCGCCGGCGACGAATTCACCGCGGCCATACACACGCTCGTCAGCCTGTTCGAGCGCGCCGAGCACGAGGTCGGTGGGACGGGGCTGTGGAAATGGTCTGAAGAGTCTGCGAGCGGGGAACCGGAGCTCGGGTGGGCAGACGTCATGGTTGGACCGTGTGAGTCGTGCTCATCCGCGTTTGACCTGTGAGGAGGGGTCTGACGGCCCGCGTCCACGACGGGCGTGTGTGTAAACAGGGATGTTTAGAGCGAGCAATGCTCTCAAACACTATCGCGGCTTCGAGATGCCGCAAGGAGCGCGGTTCAATGCGTGGTTGAATTGGTTGTTCGAGCACCCTGCGTTCAAGCGAACTTGTAGCACGGAAGATCTCTACATCGATAGTTACGAGAGGCGAGTGGCGTCCAAGTCTGTCGTTGGTGTTCGACTGATTCGGCCTGCAGGTATGCCTTCAACAGACCAAACACGAGCCAAGTTGCGAACGCGATCAATACGGGGAAGGGTTTACCTTGAGTCTTGGCCCTGACGAATAGTGGTAATAAGATGATAGGTACAGAAAGAAGACCTCGTGCCTCACGAAATCAATGTATGTTTTACTCGTGTACGTTCAAGCAGAATCCAGAATCCTACGGAGCATATTGGACAGATGGTCATTTACGCTACAGTCATTAGCATTCGTGAAATGATCGTAGCAGTCGTCACAGATTGCATCCCATCAACATCTCTCAAACACCCGGTAAAGATCGGGAAGGTTGGCCACCTGGACGACATCACTCGCGAGCAACGATCGTGGTGCAACCAAGAACTTGCGCATCGCCTGGAACAAGACATGCTCAATCTGCCATGCCGCCGCTTTCGCTTGTGTACGAGCACCATCAGACGGTACGAAACGCGATGGAGACGGAGAATAAAAGTAGGCGACCTCGCGCATGAGCGTGAAGAAGCATTCCTTCTCTGTTTGCCATTGCACCTAATGAGCCCCTTTGGATCAGCTGCTGGATTGTTCACGGCAAGAGATACCCCACCTGTGGCCCGAGGCGCATGAGGAAAGCAGGCAGCTTGTTGAGGTCTGGGGTGTACTCTTTCAAGAGATGTGGTAAACTCTCAATGTCTCCATCCAAAGTGATGTTGATCTCAAAGTATTCGGCCAGCATGTCGCGACGCGCGAGGAGTGTTTTGGCGATGCGCTGACGGTGGTTAAGCGTAAGATGTTCAACGTCGGTTCTCGCGAACCAAGGGTACTTACGTCCACGATTTCGTTTTTACTTAGTCCACTTTTCTCCGTGTCCGGCTCTGCGTCCACAGCGAGTTTCAACAGAGTGCGAAGTGGGGGAGGAGGGTCTAGCTCCAGCCGACGGTAACTACCAAATTGCATAAGTGCAAGTTGGTAGAAAAGCTCCTCGCTGTAAACGTGCGCGTCAAACTGAGATGGAAAAGAACACAGTAATAGCAACGTACGCCAAAGCTGCGTGGTTGAGAAGGTACAATTTCGTAGCATGTTGGATCAATGACAAACATCGATAATCATCCACAATTCCGACGAATGTATGCTTCTTTATGATGTTGGTCAAGTCTGTCGAACGAGATTAGCGTCTCTTTTCCCACTTTGAGGCTGATGCGACCAACCAGTGTGAACGCTCTTTTGGACCGAATTCCTCAGCTCCAGGATGGATGTGAGGTCGCAACTGGATTCCGAAATATCACGCAGGCTGATCGCCTTTTTGGATGAATCATCGCCGTCGGAACGTGAAGGATTCAATACTGGTATCATCGACTCAAGAGTACGATCGTGGAGTGATGTGCGGACTTTGTGTTGCGAATACGTCTTTACAGCTAAAAGGACGATAAGTAACAAGGTGAGAAATGTCGAGAGAGCATACGATGAGACGCCGAAGCTGGGCGCGCTTCGTCCTCCTCTTCGTCCTCCTCTTCCACTCTCGTTTCTCTGCTGCTTTTCGCGTTCGACCCATTTGAGCGACCAGGAAGTAGTGTCTAAAGACTGTCAATGACATGAATAGCGCAGCACACTCAAGCATACCTGATATTCAAAGGTCCTAGAATGACTTTGACTGATCGCCTGTTGGATAGCATCTGATATCCGTTCCGTTATGACTTCCTCGTTCAAAAAGATGACTTCTCGTTTCGTAGGGTGTACGTTCACATCCACAGAACGGGGATCTATTTCAATGCTGATATTTTTGGTGGGTGGTTCTCGTCGCGTGTAGTTATTCGTACCTGAGGTATACGAATGGGGATGCACCTTTGGGAAGTACCCCGCTATATACACTTTCGATCGCTCGCTTGATGGTGGACGATTCGACGAGACGGTCTGTAACGTTGTAAGTAGTCGAGTTTTGATTTATCTCACACCATTGGCTCACGATTGATGAAAAGCAGGAACACGGTCTTCTTGCCTTGATAGTTCGGACTCGTGCAATAGGCCTCAGCGGACCACCTTTCGGTGTCATCGACGTCACCGGATCCAGTAGACCGTGATGCCCTGTCGGTTGGAGATGAAGAGACTTGAATGTGCAAAAGTTCTTTCCCTATTGTGTGACCATATAATAAACGGATCGCTTGGTCGGTAGATGTGGACGATGTGGAAAGTTCTGGAGTTGCAGATCCGGTCTGGTCGGTGTGATTAGCTAGCAAGCAAATGCGCTATTGATTTATCACACTTTTTTGCAAAGGAATGCTACCTTTGGGTTATGAACCGCATACTTGGTCACAACATCAAGAATTCTTGCATACTCTTCTGAGGAGCTCCGCAAAGCAGACAAGCGGGTACGCGTATTGTAAAACATGTCCTCAACCTAATCCGTTGAGGATCGATTGTACAGTGACTAGTCAATGAGCGAACATACGATGATGGTGGTTCCGTCATTCCCGGCGCAAGGTTTGGGATCTGGTGTTTGACCCGTTTTGGGGGGAACCAGCACGCCTTCGGAGTAGCATGCTCTACGTGTGGAGGTTGACCTGACGAGTCTGCCGACGTCATTCAGGTACTTACTTCCAAGCACATTGATCAGCCTTTGTTTTTGTGATGACGGACAAATGGGCCACGTGGGATATGGACGCCAAAGCTTCACCTCGAAAACCATAGGTGGTTAGCCGAGACAAGTCAGAGAAAGACTGGATTTTGGAGGTTGTGAAGCGCTCAGCTAGGATGGGCAGATCATGTTTCTGTCACGGAAGCGACATGAGCGGACGGACGTCGCAGCGAGAGACAAGCATACGCACGCGTATGCCGCAACCATTGTCCTGAATCTGAAGCAGTTTCAATCCACCGTCTTTGATGGTGACGCGAATCGATGTAGCGCCGGCATCCAGGCAGTTCTCGAGTAGTTCCTTTAATGCAGAAGCGGGTCTGTGTATGATCTTATTCACGAGTGAGATAGACCAGTTCTGGTGGTGTCGATGGTACGCACCTCTCCTGCAGCTATGCGATTTATGAGTGACTCGTGTAGCCTTTGGATAGTAGCAGGACCGTCGTCGCTCATGATAAAACCGCGACGCGTCTCTTACGAGTCATCACGTGCAACTGCGGTGTGATCTTGGACCCGAGCATCCATCTCGATGCTGCCAGCAGACAAGTACAGGGGCGCAGTCGTGGAGGTACGCACAGTACCAACCAAACTCACATTCATACGTACAAGTCATTCAGGATCTTCAACTGCCTCCAGCGTTCTCACTTCCAGCCGACGAATCCATCTCGCGTGCAATCGAGCTTGCATACGAACGCGATTTCTCTCATATGCCGTGATTGTTCACCACTCCTGGCATGTCTATCGACTTACCCTCTTCTTCAAGCGTGCTCGATAGGAATAGACGACCACTTGGTTATGTCGATGCTGCCGCACTGAAAACGAAATGGCAGGCAGGACTCGCAAATCCAGTACATTTAAATTCTCCCTCCTTACCCTGTCTAGCATCTGACCCCCATACTAGAATGATTCCGTAAAGGAATACATGTCCAGGTTCATACGAAATGAGTCACATCCATACACTGTTATCACTCCTGACACCCCCTTGGCCGAATTGGCCGAATTTCTGCACCACAACATCTTCGCGTTGGGTAAGCCCTCTCCGATATGATCAGCTGCACGCTGACCGACGACGATCTAGTGACGGATCTCAACAGAAAGTTTGTACTCGCCGTAGCGACGTCACAGGATTTGGAGGTGTGTTATGCAACCTTTATGGGAGCGCCACCTCACCCTTTTCTCACAGAACTTCGTCTCTCGCCGGGGTATATAATACTCGGGTAATCATGACACATCCTGTATTTCGATCTGTGATCCTATCAGCGCGCGGCTATTTATCATCCACGTTTCATCCGTGTGGCTGGAAGGGATTCATCTTCTCATGTGTACAGCTTACTCCAACAAGTACCTTCCACGAAGAACTCGTAGTTCTTGTCGCATTCAGCAAGTCCCGGCCGCACTCTTACAGTCGCTGACAAAAAGGTTGGTCACCCTATCACATGGGAACATCCATCTGTATCGCCGCGCCCGGAACTAGTTTTGCTTCTGGGTCTGGCCCATCTCAATTCACACGCACTTTCTCCAATGCTTGGATCTACTAGATGGGGTTCCTTTCCATGCAGCCCTCGGCCAATGTGAGGGACTCGAGACGGTTCGATGTGCCGCGGAACATCCGCATGCCAAGCAACTTGACAAAGGCTCAGCGCTCAGCTCCCGCGCACACGCTGAGGACGCAGTATTTCGGTCCGAACCTAAGCCCTTTGGGATAGCTCGTGCTCCCGCGTTCCGTGGGGACGCTGAAACATGCCGTAGACGTTCCAGTAGGAGAAGCAACAAGCCACACGCGCGGGTCGAGATCACTTGTAATTTCCAGAAGTCGGACAAGTAACCCGACGTGCCCGGCACTTACATGTGTCTGTGAGAGAAATAAGGGAGCCAATCTGTACGAGTGTCACCCTCGTGCGTGAAGAAGATAGTCCATGTATCGGCGATTTCAAAGACGAAGTTGCGCGAGATCCGCAAGCAGAGCGATGCTCGGGCCAATCTACGTGAGCCTTTCCCGGGTAGACCCAAGGATACGAAAGAGTTTGCAGGTCATAAAGAGGTTCTACGTGGAGTCCAGGCATCCCTCTTGCGATGCAGCGATCTGTAGCGATGGGGCAATCAGGATAGAAAATGTTATCCAACATAATACGATCATCGCTGTCCTACTAGCATCGAGCTGTATAGAAGGCCCACCGTTTCGCCCATGGGGGATCGATGACCCAGTGTCCTTGGAATGTCAGACCGGATAGTTGCCAATTCCTTCCCCAATATACGCATCGGACCACACACTCGCCTATTGCAAGACACGAATAGCGGTGTGGTCGTTATGGTTATGACGTTGAGAACGCAAAAGACATTGAACGAACGCTCGATCCCTGTTTACAGACGCTCGCAAAGATGAGATGCGCATGACAAAGAAGACCAGGGTATCGAACCAGCAAGGAAAAGACAACTTTGCAATCAACTTACATGCGCGTGTCGATTATTGTCAGAACGGTGGTCTTGACAACCCACTCACTGTAATCTACAGGAAAAAGATCGATCATAAATGATAACATTTCTTTCAGAGACAAAATCAAGGATTCAATGACACTCACCGCCAAAGTTGACGATCTAACGGGCGACGCTGTCAGTCGTCGCCCGGAATATCGCCAGGTAGATTATTGTGAACGATTCAAAGCCACCACAAAGTCGTGGTGACGTGACAGTGATCGTCGTCAACGGAGGAGGGTTCGGGATGACGCCAGAAACATGAACATGTCACTAATCAGCTACTTCACATTGTCGTGTTTTCGCATCATATGCCCGATAGGGTTTCACACCATGGACATGACCTACAGACCGGATTATCCAGGAAACACATAACACTCACCGCGACTCGCGAATGCTGCCCTACAGTCCTACAGGTTAGTCGATGCAAGCGTCCCTGGATCAACATCTGTAAACATCGCATGCAAGCCGCCTACATGCATGTGACTCGCTGGCATCGACCGGGGGATTGGCAAGGCAGTACGTGGCAAACAAACGATAGGTCCGATGATCGTGTAAGCGGCACGCGCAGCACCGGCGACGGTCTGAACAAAAGAAAAAGAACATATCCTAATATCCAGCCAAGGCGGACCGACTAATTTGCGAACGAGGCGGGCGGGCGGGCAGCAGAGACGGGCATATACCAGAGGAGCGTCCCACGCACATCCGCCGCTGGCGCTCCCACTTCTGCCTGCCAGTGAGAGTCGAACTCACTTCAAACCATACTGGCAGTCTGAGAGAGTCTCGCCCACAGCGCCGGGCGGGGACTACCTTGGAATCTTCCGCGTTCCAGTAAGCCAACGCAATTTTGCTTCTTTGAAACGGTGAACAAGTACGTATCGAAACACTGACTCACTTGCCAAGCCAAAGAATGGAGACCGCCTTACTAAACCAGACGAATCGGAAACCTGCAATCGTGAACAAATTTAAAAATTTCGCGCTCGTAATTGTTCCCATCCTCTCGCGGAACAGGACTTGATGAATGAATTCGATTCAATCTAGGAACGAGAAGGAAATGTGAGAGATTTAAAAAGGACGTTGGCAAGGCAAGTAGAGTAGCTGTTTCACGTCAGTTTTGGTATTTGCAAATCCAAAAAGTCTACTGGCGACGCACTGGCAACGCCTGGAAAAGCACGCGCGGTGCTGGGATTTTCTGGGCGCTCCTTCCAGGGCACGGTAACTGGGAGGCTTCTATCATGGTCACATACCTCACGTCAGTGAAAGAAACGCGAAGGGTTTACATACCAGGGCCACAGCAAAACGATCGAAAACGAAGTCCGAGGCACACTCACCTTTTCCCCATTCTGCTGATCAGCTTCAAGTATGTAGCGATGCGCCCTGACACCAAAATGCTGTAAGGATGTCAGCATCAGACCAAGTTCGACCACGTCTGATGGAGTACGTTGAATTACGTGCATGGACCCCCGTGACTCATACCGCGTACGCCGTGGACGAACACAAACCAAAGTCGTAGAGCAACAAGACATGCATAGTGATACAAGGCATCACGAATAGGCTGTATACAATCCACACCACGTTAGAGCACGTCAAGACTTTCTCGGTCGTCCCACACTCTTCTTTACTTGCTTGCTTATCTTTTCCTTTTCGGCCGATCAATACCGTGGTGTCCCATCACGCCGCATGTGACTCACCTGCGCCTTCGCTCTTGCCTTTCTGCCAAATTTCTTCTCCCGTTCTGATGGTTCCCCACCATCCTCTTCCTTGTTGCTATCCTGTCCTGTTTCGCTCGGCACAGAACTAGACCGCCTCGGGGACGTCGCTTTCTCTGATTGTTCAAGATTCGACTCCTCATCGGATGAAGGCTCTTCTTCTGATTCAGACTGATCACTCGTCCACCGCGCTGCCTTCCGCATCTTGGCGCGTCTGTGAAGAAGTTGACGTCAGTCAGAAGCTGTACTCCACAGTAAACCCACTTTGGTGCGCCGTTTGCTCGAGCGCGAGAAGCCTTGCGCTTCGTAGGCGGTGACTTGTCATCCCTTGCCTCTCTTGGTTCCCGTCTCTTCTCCTACAGCAACATGGTGTCCACGGATCATAGATGAGTGAAACCAGATTACATACCTTGGTGGCTCCGGCTGGCTTGTGCCCCCTAATCTCCTGGAGCCAAGCTGTGGTCTCCTCGGAAAGATACTGCGTTCTGACTACCTGTAACATGTTTCAGCAATAGCCTCCGCGGTACTTCGTCGGGTCAAGGATATGGCTGACCTTGGCAACAGCTTCCGGATTCGGCAATGGACGCAGAATGTCCGAGGGGAGTTTGATTTTACCGGGGTAACTCTGTAGGGTCCACGACCGAGTTTGCGCGCGGGCCTTGATCAGCACTTGTGCGAGTTCTGCCATCGTATAAAGATTCTAGATCAAGTCATACAGATGATCAACAAATGTTTACAAGCCATACGAAAAATATCGAACCTCGCTATACGTATGTGATTCAGCGTCGCGCACAGTCTTGGCTTTCATTGCAAGATGGTAGAGGAGGGCGATGTTGTCGGGACTTGCAATCAAATCGAGGTAGAATTCGATATATCTAAGAGGCGACGTGAGCCGATAAGTCCCGGAGAGGAGAAAGAACGAAAGTCTACTTTGCCATCTCTTGCATGTTTTCGTGTGTGGTTGAGAAATCGGGATGATGCGCAAGGAGGTGAAGAAGACGGATGAAGATTATTTCTAATTGATCAACGCGTGCAGCGGGTAGAATAGATCTCGAGATAAACGAAATATAAGCTATGGCCTAGAAAGTGCTTCAATGTTCAGCACTGAGTTGTACAGACTAGAGCTTACCCTGTCTCTAACATCGGCCTCAGGATCGTGGATCGTAAGGAAGGGTATCGTGTTAAAGCGTGGCGGGAGTTTGCGTGCGGTCAACAGAGACACGAGTTTCGTTAGAAAGCTAATTCGGACGTGATAACAGGAATCCTGAGCGGATGTACGTCCATCAATGAGCACATCAGTTTGAAGAGGCCCCATACCTGGACTGTGATAGCTAACCATATAAAGTTGCTATTTATCACGCTTGAAAACGCTTCGATCATGGAAAGGTGTAAAAGTGACACAGCAGCTTGTAGTCGCATGTGCGACTTCACCGGCGGACTAAGGGTGGAGATCAACCTCATGTCCAGAGCGACATACCTACCAGAAACTAACCTGTCCGGTGCATCTGCCGAAAACGATCCCGAATGCTCAAGCAATGTTGAAAACATTTTGAGCGCAGGCGTAGCAAGTTCTACCGCAGTTTCTGCAGACGCACTTGCAAGACACCGATTCCGACAAACTTTCAATGCGAGGATCCTGGCTTTCTGTATTGGTGGTAGATCATCATCTGCTACCCAGTCGTTATCGATGTCCATCTCCTCCTTGATTACAATAACAAAGTCAGTTCTCGATACAGTGTGAACCAAAATGCAGAATCCTCACAGGATCTTTCGACCGTCGACCCATGAGCAGTTTCTTGATCAAGAACGCCACAATAGTGTCACTCCTATGCTCAAATGCATCAGGCTTGAAGCGCGCCATCTGCGCTAGAACTGTTGTATGACCAACAAGTTCCTCTGGTGTAGCTTCCGAAAGCTTCTCCGAGATGGACTTCCAAGCAATGAACACATTGCAACATCAAGCGCCGACAAAGAGACGTACTTCAATGATCTCCACACAGGCGTCTTCATGATCCTTCAAGGAAGCCAGTAAGCGGGCTGCAAACTTGGCAATCTTCGGGTTCTCCCCAAGTGCATATCGCATTATGCGTTCTAGTGTTCGTCTTGCGTGTTGAGAATCAGTCAACGAACTGACGGAAAATGGAGTAAAGAAACATACTTGTCCAATGCCGCTTGGGAATCATCGGCTTTTGCCAGCGTTGCGAGTGCATGTGTGGCAACCTCTACCAGAATCACGTTCCTTTCATCGGCAATTGCCTTTGTGAGTTCGCTGACATGGGGCTTATAGAGAATCGGACAATGTTTTGATATAAAAGTCAAAAGTTGTTGGGCATGCTTCGATGATCGAGCTGACTTTTGGATCCTCTTGATCAGGGTCGGAATAGACGACTGGTTGACGATGCGGAGGGTAGCGCGACGGAGAAATATTGTCATCGTCAGGAGGTGGGACTCGTGTGATTGTTGTACGCGTCGTAGGAACTCGTTTGAGGCTTTGACAATGCTCTTTAGATCGGACTGGGGATCCATGCACGTCTTGAGCAACCTGTAAAGCCTGTTCTCGTTCGCCTTGGCAAAATCATGCAGGTCCTCGGCTGCTTTTTGGGAATCGGGGAATTGTCCTAGTACAGAGGGGTTAAGAAAAAGTATATAATCCTGAGAATCGCATACGAGACAAGAGTTTGACAACGTTATTTAGACGCTGTATGATGAATTCCTCGTTTTCGTCGATCACACCACCCTGACAGGCACCAATAAGGAAAACTTTGACAAACATCCACGGAGGGCTTACGTTGTTCTGTATGCATGCTTGCAGATAATGCTCATACATGGTCGGGCGACTATGCACAGCATTGATCTTGGTTGCCCCAAATAGGAAAATCAACAACGCACTTTGCTTTAATCCCGGTCATGGTTAGAATTGTGTTTATGCCAATGTTATCTAGATGTTGCATGATGTTGAGAAGGTGATCTGTCCACGCTACCTCGTCAACCTCGACAGTTTTCGACGTGGAGGCGGAAGCTGTGGAAGAAGAAGGTAGCGGGAGAACATATTCGGCAATGACGTGTTCCGCAGCAGCCTTGGCTTCAGATGTCATGTTGGAGATGTGCAAAATTTCGTTGGGAATCCACGCAAAATGTCCGAGCGCGGACGAGTCACCATTCTCGCTAGATATAACGCGTTAGAAGGTGACATTTTGGGGGGAAAGAGACACACATCTCTGGATATGCAAGGCTATACAGCTTGCCAAGTGCATTCATTGCTTCTACGCGGACGGCATGCTTCTTGTCCATTCCACGGCCAGCAACTGCCCGAAGTTGTGCCTCCGAGACATAATGAAGCGCAGTTTCGTAATCGAGTTGAGAATACACTTTGCATACCGCGGCGCGAACTTTCTCGTCGGGATCGAGAAGTTTGAGCTGAAGCATCTCTACTCAAGAGCACGTCAAGGCCTTCGTCCATAGGTCCTGAGATGGGGGCTTGCCTTCGACAGTCTCCCTGTATTCAGGCAGGTTCAAGATTAATCCTTTCGCACTTTCGACGAGTTTCAGTCGCACGGCCGCTGCCTTGTCGTTTTTGCGCATCAACCACACATTCCATGTCGTTGGATACTTTCTGATAAGATCAGAGCCACCCTTCTCCGCAAACATCTCCCCTAGAGCTTGGGTTACGATTAACCTCACTTGAACTTGGTCCACACGGAGCTCTTCCTCGAGCTGTGGTATGACGCTGTGCAGAAGAGAAGGACACGACTTGCTAAGTTGCTTGACGAGATCATGTGCAGTGCGAATTTCATCAAAGTCACTATCCGAGTCAAGGTCGCGGGAATTAGTGACGATGATGTCAGTAAAGTATTGACAGACGTGACGCTGCAATTTATCCGATGTTGCATTACAAATCTGCACTGCAAGCCTGTAGGCGGGCTGATCCAAACGCTAGACAAGTATAATGAACGGGAAAGGATGATCAACCATACTTTTCGACTCACCGAATTCTTGTCCAAGAATTGTGCCATAATGGTATCCAAGACGTCACTTGCGAGTGACTGGCACTCGTCAATGAGCGCGATGAGGATGTCGGCAATAAATAACTCTATCTTTTTGGCGAGGTCGCGTCGTACAAGTCCAAAGAAGTCGCGAAAGATTTCGGTCATGAGCTCGTCGGCGTGCGGAAGATCGCACACGAGCACCACGCTCTTGACGGTCGAGAGGGACTCGAGGAGGTGAAAGTACTCGTTATAATACGGCGCATCGGTACCTTTGAGCCCGGTGGAAAGCTGCCTAAAGAAGAATTGGAAGATGTCTTTGAGTTCGTTCTGGGTATAAGGGGCATCCGGAGCGTATAGCCTGAGTATGTCCGCAAGACAGCATGCGGTATACGCCTTGACACCTCTGTCTTTGTGGAGGAGAAGGGATGTGTTTATGAGTTGTGAGCGCACGGACGAGAGCGAGTTCACGTCGACGAGCTCCTGGTCAAGCTCTGCGAGCTCGGTGTGGAGGGCTTTGAGTTTCTTGAGGAGAGTGTCTGTGGGGAGGGACTTGCCGACAATCTTTTCGTTGAATGTGAGCTTCCTGGAGGGCGCAGTGGCGGTACGCAGATGAGCCACCATCGTCGTGGACGTCGACGTCGACAACGAGCGGGCGTTGAGTGTGTCGCTTGGCGGTCAACGCGTCCAAGCGCGTCCTGTCCCTGAGCTTGTCGGAGATGGAACATGTTCAGAGTCCGACTGTCTGCCGTTCTGTGCCGAACTTCGGTTTCGGTCCACAGCGTAGCAGCGGTTGCTCAGATTATCGCCCACGACGTGGCACCGAGGTCGTTCTCGCCGAGTGTCTGCAGTCGGACGGTCCTTGAGGTGCTCGACACGGCTTGGAGAATTTAAACTCCGGTTTGGGTAGATCCCATCGCTCGACTTTGCTGCAACGCCATCATGTCCTCCCAAACGCTACCACAAAAGGAGCGCAAACTCTTCTCAGAGCTCTTGCAAGCATACGAACAAAAGCAGCTCTCGAGGGGACGGAAAATTGCAGACCAGATCCTCAAGAAATACCCGCAACATGGAGGCAAGTCCTTTCATAGTTGCCCCGCTAAACCGATTGTTCAGCTTGCCACAGAAACCATGTGCATGAAGGGTCTCGTAATGGTTCACCTTGGCGAGCGCGAAGCTGGCATAGCTCTCGTCAAGGATGGCATGCGCAAGGACCTCCAATCGCATATATGTTGGCACGTTTGGGCTCTCATACAAAAGGGAGAACACAATTACGAAGAAGCCCTCAAATCCTACACGATGGCGCTCAAGATCGACAAGGTGGACAATCACACGCGCGCTCACTGCTCCCGCATTGACACCGAACATTATAGGACAACTTCAACATCATTCGAGAAACATCTATTCTGCAGACCCATACCCGCCAATACGACGCGCTCGTCGAATCGCGCCTCCATATGCTTCGTTTGCGTCCATACTCGCGTCTCCACTGGATTGGCGTCGCACTTGCGTTCAAGCTGGCCGGTCATGTAGCAGAAGCAAGACGTTACTTGGAGCATATAGACGGTTTCTTGCGGGTATGCGTAATCATCATCGTGTTGCTGTCTCATCCATTCCCCTCCTAGAACATCCCTTCCCGTGATCCCGAGTACGGAGGATTGGTTTTCTTCCATATCAGTGTGCTGGAAGAATTGGGAGAATGGCAGGAAGCCCTGGCCCTGCTGGATACAAAGGACAAGGATAGACTACTGGTTGATCGACCATCAATCACGGAGTGTAGAGGTGGGCAACGATTATTTACCTATCCTCCATTTACTGACCCTGCGTACCAGCACGTCTGTTCGGAAAATTGAAGTCGACTGCTGATGCGGATAGCGCACAGAAGGAGGAGTGGGCAGAGGCAGCTGAACGATCGTGGAGAGAACTGATTGACCTTAATCCCGACAATCTAGACTATTACAAGGCGTTCCTTGCGAACGCTGGCATCGATCTTGGTAATGCGCGCAATGCTGACCTCGTTTCGATGCAATCTTACGTCATGAAAGACAGCCTGACTGACGAGTCGCGAACAAAAGCCCTTGCCATTCTCGAGGAGTTCTCGTCCAAACACCCAAAAACGAATACACATCAACGACTGGCTCTGACCATCGCACAAGGTAAGCCAAGATAATATCGCCATCTACCATCTTTCAACCTGTTTCCAGACGAAACGTTCAAGGAACTGGTGAAACCCTACATCGAGCGTGCACTTGAGAAAGGGATACCCTCCCTCTTTAGCGACCTCAAGAATCTTTACACTGATCCGTTCAAGCTGCAGACGATTCAAGAACTCGTTGAAGATATCCGTTCAAGAGTCTCACCTCGGGACCAAGCGTCAACATCTCCGGATCCCACAGACTATCTCTGGACGCTCTATTTCCTTGCACAACACTACTCCTCCCTGGGACAACACGAAAAGTCGCTCGAGATTCTCCACGTTGCAATGGAACATACGCCTACACTGCCCGAGCTGTATATGACCAAGGCGCGCGTGTTGAAGCGTGCCGGAGATCCATACGGGGCTGTGCGTGCGATGGACGACGCTCGGAAACTCGACGGACAAGACCGGTACGTAAACACCAAATCGGGTAAATACCGTCTGCGCGCAGATATGATCATTGAAGCGGACGAGGTCTTGGGCTTGTTCACCAAGGTTTCTCTTCGCGCGTGCGTCGTCCTCTTTGCTGCACCGCTGACCGTGTCTTCAGAAGGGCACACTCCCTGGCGTCGACTTGTTGGATATGCAAGCATTGCATTATCTCATGGAAGTGGCTGATGCACAAAGACGGCTGGGAAAATACCACCATGCGCTCAAGACGTACTACTCTATCCAAAAGGTGAGAGGCTTCGCTGACCGATACGCTTCCGTCCGTGCTGGAACTTGCCCGTCTAGATGTTTCAAAATTTCCGCGAGGAGCAATACGACTTCCACCTGTATTCGCTCCGCAAGAGCATGCTTGGTTCTTACATTGCGTGCGTCGATGCCCATCCCCCACCCGGGAAGAGTGAAGCGTGACCGATCTCACCTTTTTCCAAGAATGCTAGGATGGGAAGACAATCTCCACTCTCACCCTGCTTATATCTACATTGCGATGTGGAGCGCTCGAGTAATGCCTCTCTTTTTACGCGAGTGCCCTACACTAACGGATGTATCGCCAGATATGGATTCAGCTATACGACGATCCTTTGATAATCAAATCCCTACATCCGCCGGGTAAGTTGCAGTCCCTCGCCCTACGTCTTTCTCACCGATCTCCCCTGGTAGAACCTTTGGGCGAAGTGTCCAAGAAAGCACTCAGCAAGGCAAAGAAGGCGGCGCATAAAGCAACTGCCGAAACGTCGCAAGATTATGACGATGCGAGCTCACAAAAGGGTGAATTTAGGCATCGTTTTATCCGTTTCCATGTCACTTTCCGATTAGTAGTGCGATCGAAACAAAACGAAGACAAGGGACTCGAGCCACCCCCGGGCAAGGGTGACGATCCAGAGGGGTTGAAACTTGTCGCGGCGGATGATCCGTTGGAACGTGCGAGCAAGTTTCTGGGGTCGCTGGGCGAGTTTGGCAAGGACAATGTGGATGTGAACGTGACCTCGTTTGACGTGGCGATACGGCAGAGTACGTTTCTTGAAACGGTCTTGCTGACGATGGGGGATCGACCTTTTTGTAGAAAAGTACTTGAAAGCCGCGCAGGCGCTGCGGCGTGCACACACGTGCGACCCACAGCATCCTGAGGTGCATGTGCGCATCGTACAATTGGCGAGAAAAGGTGCGCGGTCGGGCATTCTACTGGCATGATTACCAACGCGAGTCGTTTGCAGCGGCTTCCGTGAGCGATGTGTCCGAGGCGGTCAAGTCTGTGCTCGATGACTCGGTGACTGCGTTGAAGCCGACCGACGTGTCGTTGGAGGTGTTCAACTCGCAATACCTACAAACGCATTCGTCATCTGCCCTCGCCATCCTTGCCTCTGCCAAGGTGTCGCAGATCTTGGACGCGCCGAGGGAAGAGGTTGAGAACGTGTTGTTTACCGCGCTCGTGGACGGGGTCCTACTGAGCCTCGAGGTACGTGGTCGTTATAGTGCGCCCTTCAAACATGCGCATCTCATGTGAACAGGATGGGCGGGAGATTCTGGCGTATCTCCGCCAGATCCAATCGCCGTGTGCGGACGAGTTTCGAATAGCGTGTGACGCCAAGTTTAGGCTGAGCAAGGTGTTCAAGACTGCGGAGGAGCAGGCGGTGTTGAGACGATTGTGCGTGGACGCAAAGGACGAGAACGAGGTGGAGACGGTGTTTTGAAGGAGGTGGTAAAAATGTGTACCCGTACGGTAGACACTGCATGTGAGCTCAGGGCAGGTCGAGGTTATACTTTGAGCGTGGGAACATTTCTGGGTGATCCCGAAGTGGTGAAGTGGGATATCGAGCACAGACACGTCCGACAACCTCAAGACAGACCGAGACTCTGCAACATGGTAAGCCTCATCTCTGACATGTAAACGGGGCTACGTTTCTGTGCTGGGGACCCATCCAATACGAGGAGAGCGAGGATCGGACGGGATGGATGAAGGGAGGGAATGGTTGGATGGAGTGTCCCCGCACGACGTCTCGTCCTTTTCCCGATCGCTCACTCCCCGCACGTCGACAGACCAAGAAAAGAAGAAACGGTGGTCGCAACAAAAAAGGGCGCGGACACGTCGGATTCGTCCGCTGCTCCAACTGCTCGCGGTGTGTTGCCAAAGACAAGGCGATCAAGCGCTTCACTGTGCGGAACATGGTCGAGAGTGCAGCTGTACGTGATATCAGCGAGGCAAGCGTGTACCCTGGTGCGTTTTTTTTTTTTCTCTTTTCGTCGTGGGGTCATCCTGATCATCGACGTCTGTTTTGCCCTAGAATATGTCATTCCGAAATTGTACATCAAGATTGCATATTGCGTGTCGTGCGCCATTCACTCGCACGGTGAGACGCACGAAACTTGTTGTGTATGCGCATGTGATGACCTTGAAACGCAGTTGTGCGTGTACGGTCGCGCGAAGGTCGTCGCAACCGTACACCACCTCCTCGTATTCGCTGGAAGGACGGGAAAAGGGTGAACCCGGCTGTGGCAGCGGCGGAGGATGCGAAAGCGGCTGCTGCGGGCAAAGCATGAAACGAGTCGTCTGTCTGTCTTTTTTTTTTTCCGCGCAGATGGGTGGATAAAAACGGATGTTTTTTTTTTCACCTCGTGCTGGTACGGACGTTGCCGTGTGATCTCCGTCGATGAGATGAGGTCGGTCCCGTCGGGTGCGTGGTGGTGAAACGAAGAGCGTTTGAAACCCTTGGTGCGACTAGCCAGCATGCTGCGCCTCTGAAGAAAAAAAAAAAAAAAAAAAAAAAAAAAACATGATTTCATTAATAATTTTCGGTGGCTACCGACATGAACGCTTGAACGTCGCCGAAAGCGCCGTTGGCGGACATGACGATGGGCCACCGCCGCGATACGGAGGTACACAGCAGGTCTCGGATAATAGCGCACAGCAGACAAGGACTACTGTAGCAGCATCAAAGATTGATAAGAAGTGAGCGAGGGTCGGACGTGCGCAGTGATTGATTAAAATGGTCGTCACGGCGGGGAAGAGGGAGGCTTGAATGCCGAGATGAGATCTGGATCGCGAGTGGCTTGATTGTGGCCGGGATAAACGGAGCAGATAAGGGGGCGGAATACGCCGTGTCGGACGGAATATCTCCGGATACCTCGAATAGGAGTGATTCTCGCGTGCACATGCGGCGGAGGCCGGGAGAAGCGTCAGAGGGCGTGAGAATTATTTACCATGTGAGTCATGTGCACGCCGACAAGAACGAAACACACTCACACCCCGACAAAGATGGAGATGAGCTCGTGTCAATACAAATACCCTCCTCGCTCGACCCAACAGCAATGTCCTGGCTCGCTCTCCCCGCAGAACTCCACCTCGCCATCATCCACCTCCTCCCCCCCCACGCCATCCGCGCCCTCTCCTGCACATCCACCTCCTCCCGCGCCCTCTGTCTCCCCGCGATCTTTGCCAACGTCATTCTCCCCTCCACCGCGTCGCTCCTCGCATTTGCCAACCATGTCCCCTCTTCGTGCGCCGCGTACATCAGATCCCTCTCCATCTGCACCAAACACTCCCCCGGTGCCACAGGGGCTCCCTCGGACCTCATCCTCGCCATCCTCGCCGCATGCACCCGTCTCCAATCTCTCTCTCTCTCCCTCGCATCGTCCATCGACCCAGAAAAGGCCGTTCCTGCCTTTGCTCGTCTCCGTCACGTGCACTCGTTCGAGATTGGCTGTTGGGGCACAGAAGACGTCGCACCCGTGTACGTTGGTATACCCGTTTCTTTGCACATCACTCATCTTGCGCGCGGACAGTTCGGAGCGTCTCGTCGTGGCACTCGCTGCCTCTCTCCCCTCCCTGACCCACCTGACCCTCTCTCGCATCACCCGCTCTGCCGTCCACGTCGACCCTTGTGATGTCCCCTACGGTGTGCCTATCGTTACCAATGATTTTGATGTCCCTCCCCACCCCATTTTGGGAAGCGATCTTGCCCTTCCCAATCTATTACGTCTTGCCTCTCTCCGCACCCTCGACATCCGCGACACTTGGTTGGGTTGTGACACAAAAATCGAGATCCAGCACCCTGCTACCTTGCAGAAGTTGGTGCTCACCGGGAGCATGTACGCCACGGATACGCAATCCGAGTCTCAGGCCTGTTCAGCATGGCTTTATGCCTGTCCGTCGCTGCTGTCGCTCGAACTTGGAACCACACTCGCTCCACCTCTGGAGCCGTTGGC
>JBBPRT010000067.1:0-29705 GCA_038093175.1 Boletus hoseneyae
GCCACGTCGACGCCGTCAAACTCGAAGGCGGCGAAGAAATCGTCCCGCACGTGACCGCACTCACCCGCATCGGAATACCCGTCATGGCCCACATCGGTCTCCTCCCACAACGAGCGACCTCCCTCTCAGGCTACCGCGTGCAGGGACGCACCGCCGCATCAGCAGAGTCCCTCGTGCGTGCAGCACAGGCACTCGAAAGGGCGGGTGCCTTTGCCATCGTGTTGGAAGCCATACCAAGTCAGTTGGGAGAGTACCTCACCCGGACAGTCGGGATACCGACCATCGGTATCGGCGCTGGTCCCGGGACGAGCGGACAGGTCCTCGTGTGGGATGACATGCTCGGCACATGGCATGGCCACAAGGCCAAGTAGGTATATGCTGGTCCATCCACCACCGTGTTGCTCATCCCACCCTGTCTGTCAGATTCGTTCGACACTTTGCCGACGTCCAGAAAGAGGTCGAGCGTGGTGTAGCCGCATACGTCCATGCTGTCAAAGACGGTTCGTTCCCCAATCCTGAACGAGAAGGTTATGCCATAGACCCCACAGAGTGGGAGTCGTTCCTGCATACCCAACGCAGCAGCAGGATTGTGGATACTGTAACTGATGCCAGCCATGGCGCAGAGACGACCCCACCGGTCGACTTTCGGACGAGCGCACTCCCACGTGCGAACGAGACAGATGAGAAGACGGCAAAGAAGGGAGAGCTACATACGCTTTGATTTCTAGCATCCTTGTCGCGCTCTGTATAGTTGCATAAGACGAAAGAATGAGTGGTATGAAAGAAAGAGAAGGCGATACATGATTATATACTCGCTTCCGGGTCCGTCCTAACTCCACAAGTTTCAGAAGCAAACCGGCAAACCGTCATTCAAACATCCGGAGAATATGTAAACTACGAATAGAATCTGTGGGCAGAGTAAACGCCTTGACTGAAACGTTGCAGGAGACAGTGAACATCACCCACCCAGACAATACACAACGTCACCTTCGCCCACCTTTAATCACTCTGACCCCTGTCACATCATCCTTTGTATCGTCCGACTTTGACGTTGATGTCGCATCACCACACCCACAATCATACTCTGTATCCAATTTTGAACAGTCAAATACCCGTTTTCCAAGCCGCACATTGACCTCGTTGTGCACCGCACATAACCTAGACGCAACCTCTCAACGCCATTTCAGAGACATAGACGACAGCATACCATAGACTCGCGGACAAACGCGACGCCGTCTGCGCGAGAAGAGAAAGCAGTGAGCGATGCGGATTCATCAACACAAGGGTGCACGCACCTGTGGTGGAAACCTTTTCAGCAGGGCTTGAAATTCGGTTGCACATTCGCCGCAGGGGTATAGACGAGACGTGAGGTACATGTAAGACTCCAACGCATCCCGTTCGTCTTGTGTCGGATTCTAGAGAATGGCAGTGGGGGTGGGTGCGAACGAGAATGGTCTAGGGTGCGTACCTCGGGATATCGCAACGTCATGGTGTGACTATCCCAACCATCCAAACATCAGAAGAGAAGACAGACAGAGAGACACTGGGGACGCACAGCAATCTCCACGTCGCACGTCCAAGCTCTGCCCTACAACGATGATGAGCATCCGAAACCCAAGCACAAGAGTGGGAAACACACTTGGCAGTCTCGTTCCCCAGCTTGGACATGATCACACCTCCAATATCCTTGCCTGCATCTGTGGGCACCCGCGGCGTCGGATACGGAAGAATGTGCATGTCCTTTTCCACCCCGCCCTCACCGAAAAATTCGCCCGTCCATGGGTCGATGTACGCACGTGAAGGTGGGTGCAGAAAGGCGATCGTGCCAAGCAAGAACTGTCCGAAACGTGAGCCGTACAACCGGTTTGGCTATGGATTGGAGGTCGTACGAGAGCGAGAGTGATGGCGACAAATGAACGCGCGAAACGAGATATCATGGTCTGAGTCCAGCGACTTGAGTGGATACCTCACAAAGATCGGCACTTGTATAAATCCGTTATAAAGCTACAGTGTATCGTCAATAGTAAGTAAAGTCATTTTTAAAGGTAATGAAAAACCAATGAACAGGTATTGCTACAGTATCATGTACGGTATTCTAGTACGTGTCGGCGTCCGTGAAGAGTCGCGTAAGGATTAAATCTCGAGGTTGCGTTCATCGCGCCGTCGTCGTCGCATTTTGACACACACCACAGCCAGCAACACTGATCGCAGTACCTTGCACGGAACATTGCTGCAGCGTTCCAGAGGAACAAGCAATGTTTCCGCCAAGCCCAGAGTTCCCATTGAGTTCCAGCACCTGCAACGTGCTCGGGAACGTAGGCACGGTACCAGTAAGGTTGTTGGAACCAAGCAGCAGCTGCGTGAGTCCTTTAAAGGATGACAGGGCGCTCGGGATGGTACTCGTAAGCGAGGTGGACGTGAGGTCAAGGGTATGTAGGGAGGCGGCCAAAGATGATGACGCTGCCAGTGTCGCGAGCGGGGACGGAGATAGCGCTTGGGAGTTGACTAGCCTACACGACAATATGTCAAAAGGACATTCTGTAGCAAAGGTTCGACTTACAAATTCTCGAGTCCCGTGAGACTGGTCAAACTACTTGGAAGAGCAGAACCCATCATCGAATTGCGAAGCAACTCAAGGGTAGAAAGGCGCGTGAGGCCAGGCGAGGCAAACAGCGAGTTTGGCAGTGCTGTGATGGCAGTGGATTCGAGATGAAGAGTCGTGAGAGACGTCAAGTTGGTAAATGAACTTGGCAGGGAACCAGCTACACAGAGCAACACTTGAGGAGAAGACGGATCAGTAGCAAATAAAATCTTACCAGGTATCGCATTCCCGCCAATGACCTCAAGCATCTGCAGCGCAGTCAAGCTGCCAATCTCATTGGGCAATGTGGCCGGAACTCCAGGGTAGGTAAGTTGCCTAGACAGCCACAATGAATAAAGTCATATGCATGCCAAACATCACTTACAATGATGTAACCTGTCCCGAGGAATCACAGCTCACGCCCGCCCAAGTACAGAAATTGACGTTCTGAGCCCAACTGCCATTTCCGAGTGTCGTTTGTCCTTGGGAATTAGCAGTCTCATAGATGGCGCGGAGACCACAGAATTGGATAACGTTATCGATTACCTCTGTATTCTGAGCGTTCGCTGAGCTTGACGTGTAAGACGAAGGCACAGCCTGGAGAACTGAAAGACATGTTGAACACGGATAGTTGCGTGGTGAGGAAGGTGCGTTAAGAGTATATTCGGAGAGACATTGCTGAGCATCCGCAGAAAGTGTGGAAGCAGTGGAAGTCGTTTGACTCGGCGTAGACGATGACGTAGAGAGCGAGAGGACGCGGACGTTCAGAAAGATGGCATTACCGATCAAGAGAAGAAGAATGATGATGAGCAAAATGAGGAAACACCGCGACCGGCGTTGTTGTTTCCTCACGCGAGCTTGGTGTTTGGGGTCGTGGAGCTGACACGGACAGCGACGTTTCTCGACATGAAGCGGCGGCCACTCTGACACCCGAGGGTCTTGTGCGGGTACAAGGTCTGGCTCGGCGTTGTTGAGCGTCCGAAGGTCGAAAAACAGCTTCGTGAATCTGTCCCGCTTGCGCGACGATGTCGGCGATACACCTGCCTCGACATCCTTGGGAAGTGTAGAATTCGATTGCTTTGAACGCCTCGAATTACTTCGGCCAAACGAGAAACGAGATGAAGGTGCTATTGTCGACGTCGGAGAGAACTTGGAGGTCTCGACCGGGACACTGAGGTGGTTAGGAGGAATGATAGAGAGATGTTCACGAAATTTGGAGCTCATGATTGATGGCTGCGAGGGGGTCACAAAAGAGAATGAGGAAGAAAACGAGTGGTCGTGACAGTCAATGTTATAGAAGAGAAGGGGCCATCGAGAACAATGGCCACTGCGGACTTCATTGTCACAATTAGGCGACCCAAATATGGTAATCAATATTTGTGCTTGTTTGCATATCTAGCTAACCTAGATTGGTTTGTCAAATATATTACGGTCTGAGCATACTATCTTCTACCCACCCAAGTCAAAGTGTGCCTCAGCATTCGCGATGGTGGTCATGACACGGTCACTGCGTCCATACCACTAGACCCCTTCTTATGACGTCGTCTCCGCTTCTTTCTCTGTGCGCCATCTTCCCCATCTGCTTCAGCCTCGCCGGTATGAGGCGAGTCAACATCGAGATCGCGTTTCCGCTTTTGCGACTCAGCTGGTTGATTTCCATCATTCGGCTCCTCTGCGTTGTCGCCTTGCATTGTTCTCAGCTTTGCGCGCTCTTTCTTACCCTTTCGTTTCTTCTTTTCCCCCTGTGCTTCGGTACCTGCGCTCTTCGAGTGTGTGCCCACCTCAAGTGACCAGGCGCCCTCGTATTTCGGGCCCACGCGGGAACGTAGATTATCGCGGAACTCTTTCAGACGCTCAATTCGTTTTGGATCCCAATTCTTCTTCGCCTTGCCACCTAGAGCAATCAAATTGGACAGATGGATGAGACCGAGTAAGGCACCAACCTTTGTCGATACGATACGGCGCCAGTTTCTTGAGCCCAACAAAAGAGTTCAACTCCGCATCCGTCGCAAGCAAGGTTTCTGCGGGCGTAAGACCGTAATTCTCGGGCGCCGTGGAGGTGTAATGAAAACGCGTAGGCATGTGGGAGGTCTGCAAAGATCGTACGTGAACACTATCCATCTGCAAGTTGAGCAGACTCACGATGCCGCTAAATCCAAGTCTGTTCACCACTTCATCCATGTACGCATCCACCTTGCGTTTGCGTTCTTCTTCCGTACCTTTCCATTCCTCGTTCTCATCCCATTCGTCCCAAGCTGTGCCCGTGTCCAACTCTGCGTCCATCTCATCCACGTCCACGCCGACATCCACCTCCGCGTCCTTGTTTTTCTTCTTCTCTTTCTTTTTCTGTTTCCTCAGCGCCGATTTTGATTTGGTGTTCGTGGGAGGTTCGATGTCGTCTATGTTAATATCGTCGTCCCAGACCGGTTTTTTGGCGTCGTTATCGTCGACTATACATACATCAGTCAGATGGATATCAATAATAATAGCTATCCTTACAGATGCCCTCGTTACCACCGTATAACTCTGCCATCTGCGTATCATGCTTCGTGGGATCCCAATCGGCATCGAAATCAAGTTGAACGAGGGCTAAATCCAGTCAGCCATCGGCGATCGGATGACGGCGATATATATCGTGGCACTCACCTTCGTCGCCGATACCACCCAGTCCACCCTCCGAACTCACCATCTCGAGCTTTCTCCGGAGCTCGTTGGCTTTGAGCGCTCTCAACCGCGCTAGCTCCTCCTTTCGTTGCTGCTTTTTGGATTTCTTTTTGTCGGAGGTGTTTTTTCCAAGCGCCAAAGCATCCTCATCTTCCTGAGCGACTGCCGCCTCTACCAGTGCGCGCTCTTTTCTGATCTCTTCTCTTCGCGTATGGAGCAGTGCTTGCTTCTCCGCTTCTGTTCGTTCCTTTTTCCGAGCACGGGCGTCTTTTCGAGTAGTAGACTCGCGGCGAGCGGAGGGAACATTACGCGAAAAGGATGTAATCAGCGCGCCGCCTCTGTATGACCATCGTTAGTGAGTGTAAATCATTTCGTGACGTTGGGTTCATAGAGTCCATGACTCAAAGCGACTTAAAGTCAACCGCAAAAAGCAAGAGTACTTACGGTTCCTCGAATCTAAAGTTGTACGACGTCTCGAACGCATCTGCGAGGTCATCGAAAGTGTCCTCGTCTGAGAGTGCGGCGCCATGTTCATCGTTCGGTTTTTGGTCTCCGTCGTCGTCATTGTCAGAGTCGGCTTGGGATTGGGCTGGCTTCCGTTTGGTCCGTTTCGACGAAGAATCGACGATTTCGTTATACGTGGGTACACGCCGGTTCGAGCGGTCTATCCACCCTCGGTTGAAGATATAACTGCGTGAAATATCAGCTATTCTGGCGTGTCCCATCCAGAAAGGGAACCAGGGTACAAGATATCGATGGCTTTGAATGGATCAGCAACACGTACTTCATCAAAAATTCTTGATCCGCCTCTTCCTTGGGCTTTTTGTCGCGCTGCTTCATAGCTCTCTTGTCTTGAACCTCGTCTTTGTCGTGATTTTTCTCCTTCTCCTTTTCTCGCTCTTTTTTACCTTTTTTCTTCCTTTTACCCTCGTGCTTTTTGTCGCCGTTCTTAATGATGTCAACATCCTCAGGGGCACCAACTCGTTCGCTTGTTTCCACAATGACGAGGTTGCGAAGGTCCTCGCCGACCTCCCGCTCCAAGAATGTCCTGTATTCTTCCTCCTCCAACTCGATCTCGTCACGTGTACGCGAGCGTGGTATAAGAAGATCATCATCGTCTCCTAAGTTATGCGTTTGAGTCAATCCCTGTCCATCTTCGCATCCGAAAAAATAAATAAAAATACCTCGTGCCTCGGAATCGACTGCGCCATGGAACGCGGCACGTGTTTCTGAGCGGAGGAGCGCTTGTTCCTCGGTGTGCGTCAACGGGCGTGGTTCCAAACTCGGTGCGCGTGAGTCGGAATCCACTTCGGCGAGTGCGGATGCGAGCGCAGCTTCACGGATTGTCAGTGGTTTCGACTGTATTCATATACGGACGTCAGTACGCCCGCAGTCAGATGTAGATCGCACACACCTTTTCTTTCGTCTTTGACTTGGTCACTGGTGCCTTGTCCTGCGTTCGCGTATGTTCCTCTATACAAACGAATTTGGTTCCCATCTCGCATATCGAGTCACAAAGACGCATGACTGCGAGAAGCCGAACACACCTTCAAACACCTGCCTTTCACCTTGGTATATCGCTGGATCCTTCTTCCTGATCAACGCAAGCGTACGGAGAATGGCAGCATCCACCGCCGGCGTGAGTTCTTCTCCATCCGAGTCTTCTTCCGTATCTTCAGAATCGTCCGAATCGTAGACATCGGAGTCTGAATAGTCGGAACCATACTTCTCCTTCACTATATTATAAGACATGCATGTCAACACAATCCGCAAGAAAGACAAGTCCTTCAAATAGATTAGACGCACGCTTCGCGAGCTCCTCCCTTTCCTTTTTGTATTCGAACGCTTTTGCGTAATGTTCGTTAATTGTGAGGGTGTTCAAGTCGTTCGAGTCTGAGTCTGAGTCCGAAAGCATGATGGACGTCTTGATGCAAGAGTTCAGTCAGTGAAGAAAAGGTTTCAGTGACGAAAAGAATGTGCAGGTGGTTGTTTGTACTTGTTAAGATCACAAGCCTCTGCCAACTTTGGAAGTTTACCAGCCTTCAGCCCAAGATTGATCGATCAAGTGTAGTGCAGAAGAAAGACAGTAGATCTAGTTTGTCACCATAAATCAAAGATAGCTGAAATGTCGACTGATGCATGAGAAAGTAAAATAAATAAACCAAGCTACATTCAACCTGAAACGCATTGTATCTATATGATCACGGGTCCAGTACCAACATCTGCCCTTCGCATCAGAAGCATCGTTGCGAGATGGTGATGACTTGTAAACTGCAATGTACGTAGAGTCGACCGGGGTCAATGAATGTGTCAACGATTGGTAACCACCTAATAGTAACCCTAACCCTAGAACGAGGTTGGTCTACTGACTCCGCTGTCTCACGTAATATTGAAACACATGCCCTCCTCCAAGTCATTTCAGGATGCAGAGGTCAGCCCAGCCCCGGTAGACGAGCGCACGCTGACACTTTCTCCTCCAGTCTATCTACGACCGCGCTACAAGATTAGAGTTCGCCGCCGAGTTTAAGTCGGCGTTCCGTCTCTACCTCGAGGCAACTGATGCCTTTCTCCGTCTCTCACGCTCCGCTGTCGCCACACCCGTGTTCCAGGCACAGTGCAGAGAAAATGCGTCAAAGGCGATCCAACGAGCCGAAAAAATCAAAATGGCCAGCAAAACACTTGGCGCCAAGATCGGCGTCGTTACGGTGCCATTGGACGCCTTTGGTGCGGGTGAGTCCCTTATTCTGCGGCGTGGGCGGTCACTCTCATCATGGCGCAGATCACAAAGCCTACGTGCTTCGACAGTCATCAACAGTCAACAACGTCCGCTATCCTCTCTGGAACGAACCTGTATCCTTGCCATTGACTCCAGGAACCCATTACTCGTACGGAGATCTCCCTCTTGCCGATGTCGCGCATATTGCTGACTGCTTGGATACCACTGGCAGCGACCCGCACAGCCAACCAGCTATCACTGCCTCCGCAACCATCACATGGCAAAGACCTCTCCGCGATCCTTTCACCCCACGAGAGCCCTCTTTGATATTGACACCCGCTGACATAGAGCAAAATATTGTCGACGACTGCTCTGTTTGTGCCTCCGTGGCTGTTTGCGTTCAGCGCAACCAAAGGTTCAACTCCAAGGTGTGTTTGCCTATTCATATCATCCCTGCTTGATGCTTCTCCCCCCCTCCCCCCATTCCCCAATTATTCATCCCGATTGTCGTTTCCCAAAGTCTCTATGCTATTTATTCCTGTCTGCCAGTTGTGCTAACATTCAGATTGACGCATATGTTCATGCCCTTCTCTCAAAATTCTTTTTTCAAAGCTATTGTCTTCATCGTTACACCCCGGAAATCAGCTGGGCAGATATGACCTCAAAGCATATTTGAATGGTGATTTCAGACGAGTATGTAGGGCACTCTTGAATCAACGGACTGTGGCAGTGACTGTATGCTCAAATCCGCTATGCAACGTTATAGATATGTGAGTGTCGAATGAACTGCTACTGGATGCAGAATTGATGCTCCCGTCTTGTATGAATGCAACCGTCTATTGGATCCTCTCCATCATCAAATACCCTTGCGTCACCCATCACCACACATTGTTTCTTATCGGACCGGGTAAACGTTGGAAGCTATCGACGATCTGCTTCCTTATGACGACACAGGGCGTCCCGTGGGAATCTCCTCTGGACAAAACGGTGTTGCATGGCCAGCTCTGATCGAGAAGGCTGTATGTTATCATCATGTCGATACGACGCAGCGAACTGATGTTCTTCACCAGTATATGAAGCTGATGGGCGGATATGACTTTCCTGGGTCGTAAGTGATGCATGGCTTCATCTCTTCCGTCGCCTGATTTCTCAAACGTGCCCGTTTGGCTACAGGAATTCTTCCATCGATTTACGGTGCGTGTCTGGTTGATGCGATTCGTTCTCCCAAAGCCTAACACCGTGACCTAGGGTATTGACCGGCTGGATACCTGAGCATATCGAGCTACAAAGGTTAGCCTTTTGACTATCCGCGTTCTGCAGATCACCTCGTTGAGACGATAGTATTAAAATTCCTGAGCTCTTTGCTACTTTGTATCGTCTGCTGACATGTTTATACCCTCCTGGTGCTGATATGATTGCTCCGCAGTACTTCATTTGAAAGGGAGAGGACATGGGAGAGAATAACAAATGGGTTTCAAAAGGGTGGGTTTGAGACAAATTTTTTCATGGTAAACTTCCCCTGACTGAGTTTCTAACATAGGTTATTGCGTGCTAACCATAGGGACGGACGCAAAGACGACGCTCAAAATGGAAGGGGTGAAGTTGTTGCCTTCGCACGATTATGCCGTCGTTGGTGGGCCTTTGGTGTTGGTATAATTCATGATTGCATACTCACTGATGAGTCCAACCCAGATATTTGGGAAACGAAGAGTGAGCGATGGTTAACGCTGATAGATTCGAGGGTACCGGCAACTAGCCCATCTTTTCATCCTGAGCGCGAGAACGGCTCGAGTTCGGGCACTTCGCGTGAGTGTGGGTGATGGATGATTTTGATACATTATTGGATTGCCTTTGTGGTTAGGCATGCTCGATATGCGGTGGGATAATATTTGTGCGACATTCGAGGGTATATATGCGTCTTGGAATCCGGAGCTTTTCCAAAATGATTTGAATCTCCACGGGTACGCATTTTTGATCCTGGTGATGGGAATGGATCATACTCACTGGCCGTAACACAGGGTATGGAAACCTGGAAACGCGGACGATAAAGCGCAAGGTGGTTCCTTTCTTGTATGTAGCACGTGCAACTAAGGGAAAACCTTTTCCTTTCAGAATCCATGCGCCATCTCCGGCTGTTATATGAATGTCGGAATGGTCTAGATGGAGGCGGTAACCTGCCAGATACCAGAAAAGATATCTGGGTTCTCCTTACCAAACATTTTTCTCAGACTCGCAGGGGAGCCGAGTATATCTCCCTGACGGTACATCCTGAAGACGAAGACGATTGGCGAGACATACGGGTGAAAACAGGATGTGCGGAGGTCAAGGTATGTAAACTAAATCCCGACTTCCTCGGGGGTCCTCAACGTGACTGATACTCGACAGGGCCCGTATACTACTTCACCGCACGTTTTAGTCAGAACAAGGGTTGGAAAGGAATACTCGACCTCATCACATTCCTCTCCGCCGAATTCTTCGATTTCCACCGAGATCTCAGGTGCCTTCTCGATTCTGGCCAGCTATGACGGTCCATTCGACGACGTTTTTTTCACCGTAAACGTGTTCTGCGGTGCAGATGTCAGGGTCTGGTGGGACGAAGAGGCAGGAACAGGGAACTCTATCAGTCCCAGGGGCGGTGGGTTCTGTACCAAGGTGCATCTTGGTTTTCGATCGACGTTGTGCATAACGAACGCTCATCTGTCATCCTTTTGACAGGTCGATGGTAAGCTCACTACGAAAAACGCGGGCGGGAACCACACGCATCCAACATACATGCTCAACCCACAATGGCATCTTCGCATTTATGATGACAACACCAGATCAAGTGGGAATGGTACACTCGTGTCTAATGGACATGCGTCACCTGTGAGGGGGTTCGCGGGGAGTTCGAAAAAGGGGAACGGGACGAGCAAAGCAAGTCAGAAGTCTGTCGTGGTGTTGAGTGCCCAGGGTCCCCGGGAAGTACCACTGAACGTGACTGCCGTCTGGTCTGCAGGCAAGCGGATCGTCGAGTGAGTACTGGCCCCCTTTCTCATGTTTTCGTTTGAGTGCTGATTGATGCTGTTGCTAGGTTGGCGCAAAAGGATGTGCTCACTTCCTCTGGGGCATACACGTACGGACGAGCGAGAGCAGTGGCAGACATGGCGCGTAAGTCCAGACGCGCCCATTTTTGCACCGTCAAAAGTTGATGTACTGAGAAGCGGGTGACTACACCGTCATCCTTTCCGCGTTTGAGCCTCAAGTGCATCTCGGGCAGTTTACGCTCAAGGTCGAAAGTTCACACCAGTTCGACCTTGCTGCTATTCCGCAAGAAGGGGCGGGGATGTATACAAGGGTCTGTAAAGGCGAGTGGTAAGTGTCGATGACAGCCATTAGTTATGGTGTGACTTGATACCAATCCTTGACAAGGGGCGAACATACTGCTGTTGGAGGACCGAGTCATGGACGGTATCATTTGAATCCAATTTACGAGGTCCAGCTTTCGTCTAGTGCACAGCTCAGGTATGTCAGCCCTTAACGGGCTGGTCTCCTACTTTGCTCGATGACTGACATACTCACCTGTCCTAGTGCTCGCCTACATCTCACATCACCTGCACCTACCGCTACGCTGAATCTTTCCCTTTTCCCTGCATCCGCAACACCCGCTCTGGGCCGCCCCATGGCTTCGTCGGGACCTTACAGCGACGCCCTTTCGGGCGTATACATCCCACCCCGTACGCTGAGCCGAGGTAGATACTGGCTCGTCCCATCGACATTCGCCGCTGGAGTGCACGCTTCGTTCCGGTTGGTGGTGTATTGCTCCGATTCGCGTTGCGTCGTCTCCAGGCGGGGATCGTAGCCCAGTGTAAAGTCACGGTATGAGTACCAAAGCCTACTAGTACATCTTGCAAGCCGCTCGGACGGTGCCACTGTATCATATCAATTCTTGGGAGTCATATATCATTGTTGACATACATATGCCACGGTCGAAACATGGTCATGCTGTACAGTCACGGTCCGGATTTTGACTGGGAATGCCCAGCGCTGAGGGATTGGAGAGAGGCGAGAGCAAGAAATCGTTGACACGTTTGAGCGTCGTGCGAGACGGGTTCGCTTGAGGGTGGCTGGCAATGATCCACTGAAGGCGGGTTTTGAGCACATCTTTGGCTGTGTGGATCGCGTGAGCGCTCCCCGAGACATATCGGTCCGCCAAGTTCACGTACATATGTCGTCGCGTCCGTTTGTCTGTGCACAAAACGATCCGTCTGGGCGGAAGAAGAGCGCCAAGGCGGCGACGGCGACACCGACGCTGATGTCTGTGCCAGTGTTGCACGCGATACAGATCATGCGGTGATTCTGGAGGTGGTGTTGGATGAACGGCATCGAGCGCGGTAAGACGGTGGTGAGAAAGTGGTGTTGGCCCTTTTTGCCGTCTGGCGTCTGGATGTGCAGCGTTTGAAACGGTTCGAAGTGGGTGACCCCCGTCTTTACAGTATCTATCAGATAACTTGGATCTTTTGGTGTCAAGCATAACAAGGCGGTGTGGAGCGCGTTTGCCAATGGACGTCGCAAGGATGCTAAGTTGCAAATCGAGATCCGTCCTGATATATGACCGATCGGCGTGGCACGTAGAGGTTGGGTGAGATGCATAGGGTCGGCATCATTGTCAGAGGAACCTGCAACAAGCGCGCGAACAAGGTGAGGAAGATCAGCAGGACCCGCGGTCAAGACCTTGTCATAGTGTCTCCAGTACAAGGTCGGAGTGAGACCCTGGAGAAAAAGAGGACTGAATGGCCACGGGAACTGAGGAGAGATGGAATACGGACCATGCCCCAGAGTTCGTGGTCATCCCCGGATCCTTGGATATAGGCAAACCCGGAGGCTCGACGTTCCATGCCATCCATGACTTGTTTGGAGGCAGATATGCATATGACTGGGTAGAACGCGCGATCAGACGGCTTCGGAAAGGTTGGGAATGCGGTCGTTGCGGGTGTGATCCATATTGGACGAAGTGGATGGTCCAGCTTTGGTAATCGATAAGAAGAAGCCTGATTGACAGTGGGGAATGAGTTAGAGTTTCGGGTAGACGGCAGAGACGAGTACCGCAAGCTGGGCAGCCCATCCGTCAAGTTTGAGTTCTATTTGACTGTGTTCTTGCACACTGACGCTGCCCGGCGGCGTGTAGAGCGCGGCGTCCCAAGCCCGATGGTCGGTTTCGGTGTCTCTCTTGAGACTGATCGCGCGATTGACTACGGCGCACCATATCGGGACTGTTTTTGACAGTGCATCGGGAATGCGCTTCCCCGCTCTGGTCGAGTCCACCAGAACAAGCCTGTTGGGTGGGATATACATTAACCCATCACAGTGAAATGAAACACCGACCCTGCATGTTCGATGATCAGGGGAAGAATGTGAAGGTTAGGTCTGCGCAGATTAAAGCTCCAATTGTTTGTGTGACCGTCTGTGGATTTGAAGTAGGCTCGCTCTGTGCAAGCCTGGTATGAAAGTCAACGTGAGCATGCACGGATGGACGATTCAGCCGTACGATCTCTGGGTCGGTATACCAAGCGCCGCAGCGCATATTGGCTGTGGCATGTTTCATCAGCCAGACAAATGACAATGTAAAACCGACACCGACGAAGCAGTGGGAGATCGGGGTAGTGGTCGTGCACCAGATCGACAAACGCGGCATCTTCTGCGATCGAGTGGACACGGTTGAAGATGGACTGGGATTCCCTCCTGAGTTCTGCGAGCGCGTTTGCGGTGGTAGGGGGGTCCATCAACCCAACCTGGTGAAACGGATGAGCCATATTCACCTATGGCCAGCCTATGCGCTGAGCATGTTGTCACCGCGACGGCGACGCGTCGAAGTCGCAACGGCGCAACCGCAGCAACACGTAAAATTCGAGGGCTCGAGCACGCCTGGGCCAGCGACGACGGCATCGTTCCTGGCTTAACGCTCTACCTTTACATCACCTCGTTCCGCTCATTACATAGTGTCCCCGTCGCTCTTTTTCTTCTTTTTTGTCATTTCCGCCCGTCGTGGTCCTACCAGGTGACCTATGGCGGTTGCTTTCCGCCTCATTCATTCCTTCTTGGTGCTCATTCTTGTTACCCTCACATGTGGTCTCTCAGCCGTCACCGCGACTCCACTTGTTGGCCAACAGCTTACGCGCATTGACGATCCAAACGTTATCCTCGACAATAGCGTCAATGGCACGACGATCGTGTACAGCCCCGTCACGGGCCAGGAGATTCCTCAAGGACTGGCCACGGATGGCAGTGGTTCCGGTTTCTCAACCAGTGCGATTTTATGGATTGTCTTCTCCTTTGTTGTCGGCGCCCCTCTTCTCTTCGCAGGCTTCCGCGGGCGGCGTTTCACTCTCGGTGCGGCCGTCGGTACCGCCGCCGCGCTTGCCGGTAAGTATATTTTGGCTCATGTCACTGCCCCGTCGTTGACCTCGATGACAACCCCAGCTTGGGCTGTCATCGTAAACACCCTGGACAATGTCGGTATTTCAGATATTGCTTTGACCATCTGCATTCTCGGCTTGTTCTTCATGGGCTTCTGTTTCGGCCTCTTGGAGATGACCCGCGTCATCGCAATTCTGATCCTAGGAATTCTTGGCGGTCTGGCTATCGGGGTCCGCATCATCCTCCTGCGAAGCGGACTACTCATTTCGGATCCTGATGCCTTCTTTGCCAACTGGCTCATCATAGGCGTATGCGGCTTTGCTGGGAGTATCCTCGTCCTGTGGAAGCAAAGATACGGGATAGTATGCCGTCCCGCCGTCCCTCCTTCTCAATGTTTGCTAATAGTATAATATTGTAGCTCAACGGATGTGCTTCAACTGGCTCGTTCTTATGTGCCCTTGGGTTCGACCTCTCCATCAACCAACAATCCGGTATGAGCCGTGGGCTCCGCTTTCTCTTTGACAGAAACAGCTATCATGTTTTGGTGCATTTTATCTGATGCCTTGAATGACGTCTGTGTTCATTGGTGATGTCTTGCAGGACACTCTGACAAACGGATACTCACCACCTTTGTCGACGATGATCATTCTCGCCGTATCCTTGGGTGTAACGTACGTTGCAGTTGATTCACATAACACGGATCCAACAATTTTTTTTGTCCTCAGGCCCGCTTTTGCCTTTGCGCAGTGGAAATTCTTCCAACGGATCTTTGGCGGGACCCAGCACGACACGTTTACCGGATCTCTTTGGGAGCCACAGGAGGTACCCGAAGACGAGGAACGACTATCAATTCCGCACCGGTCCAAGGACATGCCGGACACGCCCACAACGGAGAAGCCACCTAATCCATCGTTTTCTGACAATGCCAAGCAAGGCCAGTCAAGCTAACACGCTTTCACATTTCTCTTGGACGGGTCACCGGACGTGGTTTTATATGGACACCAATGATTACATGCCAAGCTTGCTATTGTCTGTAGAGCCATTATAATACCCCGACGCTATCGCATTTGCTGGCATCTGTGTTTTCTTTATCTGACATTGCACATACATGTGCTACCCCAGCACTAACTCATCATAGAGCAATTAAACACATGATTTCTGCTGTACATCATGATCATCCAATATCAAGCGGACAAAGTGCGGACGCTGTTGGAGGAGCTATTTGTTCGGTGGTAACGCGGGTGAGGCCAAATGTGGCAATTCACATGTTAAAGCCGCCCCACAACACATTGACTCATGCATATGAGGGGCAAGTCTGAAAAGCATGTCCACTGGTACAAGTTGTAGCATCCTTTCACCGCACCCCCATCTAGCTACCTCCTCAGATCATGCCACGAAACGGCGAAAAGAAGCCAGTCGGGTTTGCGACCCACATCACCGCTGGTGGAATTGCTGGCGCGATGGAAGCGGTGAGTACACATCGGCGTTGAACGCCTAGTGCTCACGCCGCCGCCGCTCGCCAGTTGTGCTGCCAGCCACTCGACACCATCAAGGTGCGGATGCAGCTCTCCAAGTCAGGCATGGCATCCGGGGTATGTGTCCACCCCTTTCTGTGTACGCTGGATACTGAGCACAGCGACGGCGATGCGGTAGACGAAACCCCGCGGCGTCATCGCGACCGGTATGCGCATCGTGCAACGCGAAACTCCACTTGCGCTGTACAAAGGGCTCGGTGCGGTCATGTCGGGCATTGTCCCCAAGATGGCCATCCGCTTTGCGAGCTTCGAGACGTACAAGGGGTGGTTGGCTGATAAAGCGACAGGGCAAACGAGCGTTGGCAATATATTCATCGGTGCGTCGACAATGCCAATATTCATGACTGCTATTCACCTCGACCAGCCGGTCTTGCTGCCGGAACCTCGGAAGCGGTAGCCGTTGTCTGTCCGATGGAAGTGGTCAAGATCAGGTTGCAGGCGCAGCAACACTCGCTGGTCGATCCGCTCGAAGTACCGCGATATCGTAATGCAGCACATGCTGTTTACACGATCGTCCGCGAGGAAGGGATTTCGACACTCTATAGAGGTGTCTCACTCACCGCTCTGCGCCAAGCCACCAACCAGGGTGAGGATTCATGTTTGATAATCCGACGGTTCCGCTAAATTACTGCTGTAGGCGCGAATTTCACGGCATACCAAGAACTGAAGAAGCTGGCGCATCGATACCAGCCTGATGTCGTCGACCTTCCATCGTACCAGCACATGATAATTGGACTGATATCCGGGGCGATGGGTCCGTTTTCCAATGCCCCTATCGACACTATCAAGACGCGTGAGTATGATGATGCGTCCATAGTGGCATCACTGATTGTTTGGAAAAGGACTGCAAAAAAGGACCTGGGAGCCCCAAGTCACTGCGTTTGAGCGAATTGCGATCATCGCAAAGGACATGTGGAGCAAAGAAGGCGCGACGTCGTTTTACAAGGGTATTACGCCCCGAGTCCTACGCGTTGCACCTGGACAGGCGATTGTGTTTGCTGTGTATGAAAGGGTCAAGACGATCATTGAGAAGATCAGCGTGTCACCTTCGGGTGACCATTATACCGAATGACATGTATCGCAGAGCAGTCATACTTTACGCGTTGCTGCGGTAATCAAACGCCGGCTCATACCAGGCCCGGGTCTAGTACTTATGTGACAATATGATCATGTGACAGTGTGACCGATGCTGAGATATGAAGTTCCCACGGGCGATAAACATCTGTACACAGACCAATCCACTGCGTTCTTTCTTCCTTTCATCCGGCGCGTTCACTCAAACATTTCTTTCGTCGACGCGTCTCTGCTCGTGCGCGATGGCATCTTGGAGCCCTCAACCTGCCGGATTTCAGGAAATCCTCCACACATTACGCGATTCTACCGACACCCAGAACAAGGTTCAGCGAACCATCACTCATGTACGACCTTTCCTTTTCTTGTCTCGATCTCGTCGTGTTCACCTCGATTCTACATAGAAACTGAATGTCTTTACGCGTGTGCCAGACTACATCGCATATCTAGCTCACATCTTGGCTGCATTGCCACAGGAGGAGGACCAGATTCGGACAATCGCTGGCTACCTTCTCAAGAACAACGCACACCTGATCCTCAAGGCTTCCCCTGATGCGGCAGAGTATGCTAAAGTCGCAGTCCTTTCTGCTTTCAGTGACCCTTCTGCCTTGGTCCGGACCGCCGCCGGTCAAGGCATTGTCGCATTACTAGGGGTCTTGGAGCCCAAAAATTGGCCCGATTGTCTCGAGCAACTCGTTGCTATGTTAGATGATCCAAACCGTCAAGAAGTGAGTACACATCTGCTTGACAGGTATGCCTACGTCACCTTGTGACCCTGCGAACGTATCATGGCGTGATACCGCACGCCTACGCGCTGTGTTGTTTGTTTAGGGCGAAAATTTGGCAGATTGACGGGATTACATCTCATTAAGAGTACCGTGATAGACTTCTCGGTGATGACTGCAGTCGCACTTCCGAAGTCACCGCACGGCCTCTTAATTTGTCACCTCCTCTCGCCTTTTACCATCGTTGAAATCACGTACTAAATTCGCGTTTAGGCTGCTTTCAGCGTTTTCGAAAAAGCTTGCGAAGATTTTCCGCGGAAGTTGGACATCGAGATCAACGGAACTCGCCCTCTCGACTTCATGATCCCAAAGTTCCTGATGCTATCAGAACATCCCTCGCCTAAAATGCGCTCCCACGCCGTCGCTTGCCTTTCATATTTCGTGCCGATCAACTCGCAGTCGCTTTTCGCGCACATCGACACGTTCATTGCATGCTTGTTCAAGCGCGCATCGGACGAAGACCCTCCAGTCCGCCGTCATGTGTGCCAAGCTCTCGTATTACTTCTTGCTGCTCGGCCTGAGAAGCTCATGCCAGAGATGGCCAACGTTGCAGAGTATATGTTGTACTCTACAAAGGACAAAAACGAGAGCGTCGCATTAGAGGCCTGCGAATTCTGGCTTACTTTTGCAGAGGACCCCGATCTTGCACCGTACTTGCATCCCCTCCTTGGCCGCGTAGCTCCGGTGCTCCTTGATTGCATGGTTTATGGCGAAGACGATCTCCTTTGGCTCGAAGGTGACACCCAAGACACCACCGTGCCTGACAAGGAGACGGACATAAAACCACGTTATTATGGCGCTAAATCTCATGGGCTGGAGCGCGAAGAGACAGAGTCTGCCGAAGATCCGGCCAAGCGTGGTGCATACGGCCAGGAAGCGGCTGACGACGATGAAGACGATTATGATCTGGACGACGACGACTTTGCTGATGAAATGTCCACCGAGTGGAATCTACGGAAATGTGCCGCTGCCGCCTTGGATGTATTAGCTGTCAGGTTTGGTGCGGACCTAATGAACGTCCTCCTTGCTCCCTTGAAAGACAAGCTATGGAGCGCGGAGTGGCTACAAAGGGAGAGCGCGATATTAGCATTGGGTGCTATGGCCGAAGGTGAGCTTTGCTCGATTCTTCTGGCTCGTCTGATGCTAACAAGATGATGAGGTTGTATCGACTTCATTGAGGAACACCTGAAGGTCCTTATTCCTTACTTGCTTAATACACTGAATGATCCCAAGGTGTGTTACGCGATTCGTATACGCGATTCATCCTCGATATTCAATTCTCCTAGCCTCTTATTCGTTCAATCACCTGCTGGACGCTAGGTCGTTACGCAAGCTGGTGCACGCAACCAATATCAGAAGAGCACAAGAATCGATACTTCATCCCTACAATGGAAGGTGTACGTATGGAAATATACAGACAATTATTCGCTAGCTCATGCCTTGTTCAGCTTCTTCGGATGGTTTTGGACGATAACAAACGGGTACAAGAGGCTGGCTGTAGCGCATTCGCGACACTCGAGGAGGATGCCGGCGCAGAGCTTTCCCCCTACCTGGAACCAGTTTTGCGTAACCTGGTTTTCGCATTCCAGAAGTACCAACACAAGAACATGCTCATTCTGTATGACGCAATCGGGACCCTCGCCGATGCTGTGGGACGTGCATTGTCAAATCCCCAATATGTTGAAATATTGATGCCCCCACTCACTGGTCGATGGAATAAACTACCAGATGACGATGGAGATCTGATTCCCTTGCTTGAGGTGGAACTTTTGTCATCTGATGTGACTGATACTTACATGCTCCGCAGTGTCTTTCCTCGGTTGCAATTGCCATGGGGCCTGGTTTCACGCCATATGCACCCCTTGTTTTCCAGCGATGCGTCAATATCGTCCATCAATCACTTCTTCATTACCAGGCGTACCAGCAAAATCCGGATTTAGATGAGCCCGACAAGTCCTTCCTTGTTGTATCGCTAGATCTCTTATCAGGTCTAGCGCAGGGTTTAGGTACTACTCTGGAGGCCATTATCTCACATGCACAACCGAGTCTTCTCTCTCTGCTTACTGTTTGCCTGAAGCACCCGCAAGCACCCGTGCGTCAGTCGGCCTATGCACTTGTTGGTGATTTGGCGATGGGATGCTTTGCCCTCTTGCGACCCCACCTTCCTGCTATCATGGCCGAACTCATCCTACAGCTCGATCCAGAACCAAAAGTGGAGTTTGTCAGTGCCTGTAACAACGCTGCGTGGTCTGTTGGTGAGGTTGCATTGCGCTACGGACGAGGTAAGACATTCATGGCCTTGTTCGTGTATTCTCGTTCAATCCCCACTTTTTGCAGATGATCAAGAATTCCAACAATGGGTCAACCCTTTGATCGCCCGTCTCATTCCGATATTGCTACACCCAAAGGCACCCCGCAGCCTCCACGAAAATGCTGCTGTATCGATCGGTCGGATCGGTCTCATGCATCCAGCTCTTGTTGCGCCTCATCTGCCAGAGTTCGCCCAAGCATGGTGCCAGGCATTGTATGAGATCCGTGACAACGAGGAGAAGGATTCTGCCTTCCGTGGTTTCTGCACCCTTGTGCAGACCAACCCTGCTGGTATTGCCAAGGTCAGTCGACTAGGTATACCTACCTGAGGTCAAACGTTAATCCTATCACCGTACCTGTAGAGTTTGTTGTGGTTCTGTAACGCCATCGTCCGGTGGAATAACCCCTCTCCGGAGCTCAACGCGATGTTTCAACAACTGTTGTCAGGGTTCCGGAACCACGATGTTGCTGGATGGCGAGCCCAGGTGGATGCTTTTCCTCCGGCCATTCAAGAGAGACTTGCGACACGATACGGGGTGTAATTGTCAATTTTTACTGGTAACATTTTTCACGATCTCATCCATGACCCGACAATGTACTCGTACGACCCGAACGACTACCCCCGTGCTCAGCGTTCTCCCTCCCCCGCTGCCACCTGTGTCTTCTACCATTCGTGTCGACCATCGATTGGATCTGTTGTCCACTCTTTTCCTAGTTTCTTTTAGTAGTAACAAGAGCATTCTTCAACGGTTTAGTCCGTGCGTTGTCTCACTCCCATCTGTAGTTACAAGTAGTTAGTTTCAAGTAGTTACCACCAGTTACCGAACACCTAGTTAGTAGATCCATCTCTCCCTCTACCCGCCATGCAGCCCATTCTCGTGTTCTGTGTACATCTCATACGTGTTCCGTTTTTTTACGCTCACCGTTTACGCTCCTTGCGCACTTTTCCTTTCTTTTTCCTTTCGATACTCTTTTTTTTTCTCTCTTGGTTCTTCCGCCAGACACACGCACATTTTTGTAGTGTAGATAAACAGTAGATACAATTTTTTCTCGAGCAACGCACCGACACTTGGATATTTGCAACCAACGCGACTGCTCCCCGGTATTAGAGTCGATTTGGGTAGGATGATTCAAATAGTACCGACGTATTGTGTAACCCCGTAGTACTAGTAGGTAGAGCAACCGCGCGCGTTCCCATCAAACACACATTCAACTAGAAGAAAATGTTTAATTTAAACGAACAAAGCAAGCTCTAGAACCGCCTCCGCGACGCATACGACCGATCGCCCAGGTTCATGCCCCCAAACCCAGCCAACGTCTCCCCAGTCGAGGACGACCCAAACGCGAACCCGCCACCGCCGCCGCCGTGTCGCCCACGCAGCTTGTACGCCTTGTATCCATACAATCCCCCAGCGCACAGTCCAAAGAAAGCAAAGAGCTTGACGAAAAAGCCGAACCAGGACGAAGGCGCACGTGAGCCATCTGCGTGACGACCCCCAAAGAGGCCACCGCTCGCGAGTTTATCGAGGGGGGCGTCTTTGGAAGACAAGATGGCCGAGTGGGTCGTGATCGAGATCACGCTGCGTGTGTGTGGTGAGAAGATGGGTAAAAAAGAGAGGCGCAAGACTCAACTCGTGTGCGTCAAAGACTTGGCCTGTAAGTGCGGACACGCCTAAAAAGGGTGATGCGGGTAGACTGATACCGTCGATGCGGAAACAGTCGGACCAGTTGTCCCCTGTGAGGGTATGCGTGAGCTCGGTGGAATGTGTGCCCGTGTTGCGTGATACGTACAGGCTCTGTAATGGACTTTGACCTAGGTCGTCGGGTGAGCGGGGTGTGCGATGGGTGTATGCACGACTTACGTCGAGGTACGTGTCTCTGACATATGTAATCTTCAACTTGGTGACCACGTTGGTGCGTCGGACCATCGCCTGTGCGTGCATTCAGAATGAAGGATAACACGAGCGACTCGAGTACGCACCGAGCATGAGCCGATATTGTTCGCATCACCGTCGTGATCGAGATCATAGGTCGTCTTGCCATCGCCAAGCATGGCCATGATACGAGGGAACCCAAACGTATGTCTTCCATTCGAATAACTGGTGTGCATCAGCCCCGTGCTTTAGATGAAATAGAAAAACGCTCACGTGTCTATAAAGATACCCAAGCCCTCAAAGTTGTCTGCAAAGTGGGCGGGAGGTGGGTTCCAAGATCTTTTTGTCGGGATAGGTGTGGACGGACCTTTGTTGCCAAACACGGGCCCGGGTTCTGCCCGATCAGCTGTGAGCCAGAACGCCATGCCGTCGCCAAACAAATGTGTCGATTGACCGGAAATCTGCACGTGCGGGCGGGTGTTGTGAGCCGACCGGGTTTTACGGCTGAAAGCACAGACGGACACACCTTGAACTCGATTTCGATGACGAAATTGGTAGACGTCAGTGGGAGACGGGACCACAGCCATCCCTGTCGTACGAGGGAGTCATGACCCTGTGCTCTGACAAAACCGCGGTACGCACCATTTGCGACGACACGGGTCTCGTCAGACGGATATGTTTGTTGGTGTTCTGTCGTGTCTCGCGTTTAGTAGGTGCTCTCCGTCGGCACACGCACACGTACGATATAAGTGTCTGCGCCAAAGTCCCACCAGCTACGCAACATGAGCCAATCCCATCCAAACGGCCGACGTGCCACGTACCGATTCTGCAGGTCTTCGTCGATGTAGGGTGGATGTATCGAGTGGGTGCGGAGTTGGACGGTCTGCAAAGGGTCGCCGGTTGTATGAAGTGTACGAGGAAGGGTGGAGGGCTCACCCGCTCGATGGTCCGGTTGGCCACTTTGGTGTCTGCAGCAGCATACGCACCGCTCAGAAAAGAGAGAAAAAAGGCGACATAAAGCGCGGTGAAGCAACGCGTTGCCAACGACATGAATCGAGTTGACCAACGGTCGTTTTTCAAGAGACGTTGAAGAGCAAAGGTAAAGTCGGGGCTCATTCAAAGACGCTTCCCACACAAGCACAGTATGAATAAGAAAAGCTTGCTCGACAACTAATCGACAACTCTCGACGCGCAAGTCCATTATGATGGCAACAACAGGTCTAACGTCTGGGAAAAGCTGCCCAGAAAAAAACTCTGCGTGACTCATGCAGGCAACTCAAACTTTTGTCCCTGCAATACTCTGCACACCACCCAGAATACGTACGCGGAGACACGAACGGGCCATGAGTACAGATCGACAAGGGCAGCGGAGAGACGCACTTTGTGAAATAAACGTAAAAGAAGTCGAGGTATAACCCCGTCTGCACGAGTCCAGCTACGACAGCAATGGGATCAACCACGTCTTCCGTCACGTATCTGCAGCACCGAATGCGCGTGGTGTCAAGGACGGCTTTCACGTGTACAACATCACGCATACCTATATATCCAGTTGGGGATGTATATTGCCCTGTAGATGCCCAGCGCGGCAAGATAGTGCGTCGTGATCGCCTCTGCCTCGCCTGTCCGCTGGAGCATAAACAACTGCGGAAAAATAGCAACCGACTCGAGATATATGGAAAAGCTCCACATAACCTCCAAGACGGTGAAGCGGTAATTGAATATGAGGGAAAGGATGAAACAGGGTGCAAGCAGATACTCGATCTTGAACGTGTCGATGGATGGGTCGTGTGTGGGGCTGCAACACGGTGCGTGTTATCAGTGACTGTCATACGAGAGTGCATGCACGACTGACCGAAAGCGAGATTTCATGAGATAGAGGATGTAACAGCTGCTAGCGAGGAAGAAGATCTTCATGACAAAGTTGTACAGCGAGATCCAGCTGAAAAAGAGGTCGATGTAACGCGTCGCAAAGACGAGCACGTAGAGTGCCTGTGTCTTGAACGAGATACCTGAGCAGCGTCAGCGCTGTCTCCGTGCACATGCCCATGCAGACGTACCTCGGCATGATCTGGTCGTCTGTATCTTGTGCACGAGTATGAATATCGAGGCCAGGTGGGCCAAATCTCCTGTCAAGACACGTCAGGAGGTGCGTTGGACGAGCGCGTGTGCACGGACCCAACAACCGAAAAATATTCATCGTCGACGGTGAGCGTGGTCTGCAACGAAAGCGACGTGTTCAATCCGGATCTGATGAGGTAATTCATTCCCACGCTCAATTCTCTTCCAACGGTGAGTACACGTCCTCGACGCTGTTCGCGACGATGTGCTAGTAAAAGGGTCGACCCGCCGACGGTGCTGCCCACGAACCCACAAAGTGTCTGATGCCCGATGCACAGTCGAGATCACACTGTCGCGTTGTTAAGGCCAGACCGACATGCACGACTCTCAGTTGACTAGCTGGCTTCGAGCACAAGAGCCCGCTGGCAAAGGCAGAGTCATCATTTCTAGGCGTTCACTAGCCGAGCTTGCGCAGACAAGGTGCTTCTGCTGCGAGTGGTGTAGACGTGGTTTGACGCTACAATGCGCCGTGATGGCGACGCACGCCAAAAGCGTCCACGCAAGAGCACACCGCGTTCTGGGTGCGTGGTTGCGTGCGCATATATGCAGGAGCGCGGGTGGCACTGGCGGGTATGAGATCACCGCGACTGCCTTGTGCAGTTCTGAGCTCGAGTGTTCATGTTGCATGTACGCGATGCTGACTGGTGTTTGTTTTCAGATGTCCAGTGCCCTCTTGCAAATCGCATGCTGGTCGTACTTGCCGGACTTTGCGACCCGTCAAGTGCTCTCGCTCGTTCACCCACTTTTGCAGAGACTGTTCGGGACGTCTCCTCCACCCCCACGATCACCGAATTATATTCGACACTACCGATATACGTATGCTGCGGTCGTGCTCTGTTATCTGACGTACAACTTTGTGGATGCCTCGAGTGGACTTGGGCAGAATTTTTACCAACTGCTTGGGGTTGACCCGCGTTCGGACGAGGGTGCACTCAAGGCTGGATTTAGAGCATTTGCGAGAAAGAATCATCCAGATCGGATAGGACCGGGAGGAGAGGCACTTTTCATTGATGTACGGGATGCATTCGAGGCACTCAAGGACCCGGTCGTTCGATTTGCCTATGACAGGTGAGTGATGGGGTGTGCATGTGGGTGTGAGCTAAAGTGATGACCAGGTTTGGACCGGATGTGCTGCACTGGCAGGACTGTACGACGATGAGAGACTATTTGAGACGTGGTCTCATGAATTGGTTGCTACGCCATATCATGACTGGTGCAGCACTGTTTTTGTTCTCTGTCGTGGGCAAGCGCAGCCCGGTCGCAGCTGTGTGTATCTGTCCGTTTAGCAATGCCCTTCTGATGTGGTATACAGTGGCGGTATCTGCTGTTCATTGGGATGTTTTCCCTTGAGTTGTGGCTGATCGTCGCGCCGTCGTCGACACCAGCCAGGGTTTCCGGGTTCGTCGATGAAGCAACACCGGAATGGGTGCTGTTCGAGAGCGTGTTTCCGCAGCGGGTAGTCTATCAGCACATTCTGTTGTTGCAACAGGTGTTTCTGTTCATGTCCGTTGCCGTGTCGCGGGTTGCACCTGTGTTGTGTGCAGACATGATGCAGGTGGATGGGGGCGTCGTGAGGGCCATGGGGGCAAGAATTGGCGAGTTGGCAAAGGCAGTCGAGAGAGAAGGTTGGCTGATGCTCAACACCGAGGTGCACGCGATCCATGGGGAGTTGCGGATGGAGATGATGATGCGGGAGATGGAGGACATGGTGGTCGAGAACAAGCTCAAGGACGCGCTCGGACACGCCTGGGACACCTCCGTCGCTGTCAGGGTTCGTGCACGGGCCAAGTCTTTGTAAGCACACGCGGATGCCGTGCGGAATTCGATGTATTTATGAGTCGCTTTGAGTTCGTCTCGCTCATGGCAGAGCCTGGATCATCCCGCGTGCGTCTCACCAGGCAAGGCTCTGCGTATCTCTCTGGCAGGTCTCTCGTCGTCGTGTCTGTCGCTTGCTCATCGACGATGATCAGATTATGCGCGTACGATCAACGCTTGTCCACACAAGACAGAAAAACTGGCCATTCTCAGTGCCATCCATGCCATCCCCGGAAACGAGGCATTCACGCTCGCAAAGCTATCCAACTGGTTCACTCGTTATCGCAGCTCACGATCCGATAACAAACCCGTCTTGGTCGACGATGAGACGATCCGTACGTCCATCTGCGCGCATACAGTCATGCCACTCACTCCCAGACAGTCTTTCCAAAGCTCACCCCAATGCACCTTCAGCAACTCCGTGTGCTGTACAAAAAACTGAATGACCCCGCAGATGGCGTCATCACGTTCTGGGCAAAGCGCATCAACGCAGATCGACAAGAGGTCGTCGCCTGGATCGAGTATCAGCAAGAAAAGGCAAAGGATGGCATGCTCGCTACACCCGACACGTCCCCCACCGTGTCCGAGTTTCCCCATCCCCATCTGCCAACACCAGCAAACTCGATCTCACCCAAAACAAGGCTGCTGTCATTGCCTCCGATAGCCGTCAAGACCGAAGAGCCTCGCCAATGCTTGTCACCCTCCGTCCTCGATGGTCTACCTCCCTTGTCGAGACTGGTACGTCATCTCCATGCCAGCCTCGCATGTGTCCTTCCAGACCCGTCTTGACAGACAATACCACCACTGCGACATTCGAACAAGACATTCACAACGAGTCTCAGAGAGAGCCTTCGACAAGACAAAACACCCAGTGAACCTCCGCCTAGGACAGCAGTCGAGTTTGCAGAAAAGTTTGAACGCGTCGAAAACATGATTGACGCGTTCTTGAAAAAGTATCAATGTGGTCAACTCGTTCCGCTCGGTTGGGATTCGAGTGAGTCGTTGCCTTGTGTGCTCGGTCAATGCTCATGTTTCACAGATCTGTGCAAATCCGAATCATGATTCACTTTTCGTGCTTGATCTAATACTCTACTGTACTTTTGTATCTCCCGCGTGGGTTTGAATGGATATGATAACACCACAGGGTAGTTCGGATGCCGGATGTTGCCGATCGAGGTGGACAATGCAACGCAAGTGGAATTAAATATCGATACTGACGTCGATAACCGACGTTGGTCTCGTACCATCACGATGGCAGACTCCAGTCTCACTTACCCCCATCTTGCAAAACTCACAGATACCCATCTCGCGCCTTTCCCCTTGCCTGGCCTCTCAGACTACCACAGAGGCTCCATATCTACTACCCGGACGTCTTTGACCGAGTCTAGCACCCAAGACACGGACGAACCTCTCGTTCCCCTGCCAAAGATCACCTCGCGCCCACGAGCAAGCTACAAACTTGCCGATTTCCTCATACAAAGAACCTTGGGCACCGGAAGCTTTGGCAGAGTACACTTGGGTCAGTTCTTTGTCTCGCTTTCAACGTACCACTGCCTTCTCACCACCTCTGCACAGTCCGTAGCAAGCACAACCTTCGCTTTTACGCCATCAAAGTCTTGAGCAAAGAAAAGATTGTAAAGACGAAACAAGTCGAGCATACAAACAATGAAAAGACGATCCTAGAGGCCATCCAACATCCCTTCATTGTCAACCTCTGGGGTGCTTTTCAAGACGACTCCAATCTCTACATGGTCATGGACTATGTACCCGGGGGGGAACTGTTCACCCTCTTGAGGAGGTCCAATGTCCGTCTCCCCGTTGATTTCTCTTTCTCATCCATTCACCTCGTCCGTTAGAGGTTCCCTGATCCAGTCGCCAAATTTTATGCGGCAGAGGTGGCGCTCGCCCTCAATCACTTGCATTCCCTTGATATCATCTACCGTGATCTCAAGCCTGAGAACATTTTGCTCAACCACGACGGTCATATCAAGATAGCCGACTTTGGATTCTCGAAGCGTTGTTCGTACGTGACGTGGACGTTGTGCGGAACGCCCGATTACCTGGCGCCCGAAGTGGGTTTTCCTCTCTGTAGTCGATCGTTTGCATCCTAACTTGCCGCGATTCTAGATTGTCGGGCAGCAGCGATACAACAAGAGTGTAGATTGGTATGCCCTTGGTGTGCTCATTTTTGAAATGCTCTCCGGTCTCCCTCCATATCACCATCCGGACCAAAACACTGTGTCCTTGTACGAGAAAATCTTGCGCGGGCCGACGTTTATACGGTGGCCCCCTTTCCAGGTCAATGCTACTGACCTCATCCTCAAGCTCATGGAAGGCGACCCCTCTCGACGGTACGGCAACTTGCGACACGGTGCCGGGGATGTATTTGCACACCCCTGGTTCGCCGAGGTCGATTGGGTCAAGTTGAGGAATAGGGAGATTTCGGCGCCATACTTGCCCAAGATCAGCGGGGATGGTGATGCGAGCGCGTGAGTGCCGTTTCATTTGCGTGTACCCTTGATCGTTGATCTCTTGCGTAGGTTCGAAAAGTACCCCGAGGACAATGCAGCGGCCATGTACGGTCGACCCGCACCAGATCCCTGGGGAAGCTCTTTTCCCTCCTTTGAATATACCGCCGTCCATGGCACTTCTTGATTTCTGCGCACGAACGTTGTGTCCTTGTTCATACTGACGCTCATACTTGCAACCATCGATATCATAGCTATCACGTATACCTTGTACGCTTTATATCTTGGAACTACTTTGTATACGTTTCCTTCTTGACGTTTCCTCATCTTCCTGTTGTTGTACTCGTCTTTGTGTCGTCCAGTTGAGGCCACCGCCAGTGTTCGATAGGACGGCTGTTTGGCCCGGACAAATAAGAAACATCATGTCGCAAAAATATGGGCGAGGGAGACAGCGCCGCACGCATTTCACCCACAACGACGGTCAGCGTCAACAAGTTCCACATCTCCTGGCGACATTTGACGACCACATCCTCAACACTCGCCCCTCGTCTTGAAATCTTGCAAAACCGTCCCGGATCCGCAGAGATCGCCTTTTTTTTTCCGACTCGGAGGGGTATCACCCTTTTTTCCGCTTATTTCTACCCGAGGACCAGGCGCGTCCGGGAGAGAAAGTGATCGACCTGCCGTTCGTTGTGCCGTACGTCGGAGGGGTCGTGCGGTATGGCAAAGAAGCGCACCAAGGCTGCACGCACAGCTCAAAGAGGTGTGCCCAGCAATGCAAACGTGTCCAAAGACCAAGTCGCGCGCGAGCGTGCGCAGATGCTCGTCGAGAGACAAGCCGAATTGGATGGCATATTGGATAGACATGACGACATGGTGCGTCGCTTGCCTTTTTCTGTGTGCGGGGATGGCTGAGATTGGGCAACGCAGGTCCGTGAAGTGTTTCATCTCGAGCAGTTTGTGACGTTGCTCGAGTATGATCCCAAAGTACGATCCCCTTTTGCTGTGCACACCCTTGGTCTGCTGGCTCACGCATGTGTGTAGGTGGCAAAACAGGACGACTCGGTCGTATTCCAGGAGGTAGGTGGCGTCGAGGGACGTGCCTGGATGTTGGCTCATGATTCCCTAGTACAAGGCAAAGTACGATCTGCTCGAACGTGCTGCTGCTACTGCAGGCCCATCACGGTCTACACGCCGTGCACACACGCAGCGTGTCCTCGATCTGACAGCCTCGTCCCCTATCAAGAATGGCATCGATGCCTCGACAAAGACGGACATGCGCCGCGTGCCACCACCCGAGTTAGAGACACCCACCACTTTATCGTCCAAGGCCAAAGGAAAACAAAAGGCCGTCGAGCCATCCATGGATGATGCG
>JBBPRT010000068.1:0-28484 GCA_038093175.1 Boletus hoseneyae
AGAGCAAAGGGGCAGTCATCAGCACCATTCTGAATCTGTCAATTACAATCAGACGACTTACCCTCTATAAATGAGAGAGGCAAGGGGCATCCATCAGCACTATTCTAAATCTACCCATTATAATCAGACCACTTACTTCCTATGAATGAGAGAGCACAGGGGCATCCATCAGCACTATTCTGAATCCACCAATTACAATTAGACTAGTTACCCTCTATAAATGAGAGAGCAAAGGGGCATCCATCAGCACCATTCTAATCCACCCATTGCAATTAGACCACTTACATGCTATGAATGAGAGAGCACAGGGGCATCCATCAGCACCATTCTGAATCCACCCATTACAATCAGGCCACTCACCTGCTATGAATAGGAGAACAAAGAGGCATCTATCATCACCATTCTAAGCCCACTAATTACAGTCAGACCACTTACCAACTATGAATGAGAGAGCACAGTAACATCCATCATCACCATTCTAAATCCCCCAATTATAATCAGACCACTTACCAACTATGAATGAGAGAGCAAAGAGGCATCCATCAGCAACCTCCAACTCTACTAATTACCATCATACTGCTTACTTTCTATGAATGAGAGTGCACATGGGCATACATCAGCAGTATCCTAAATCCATAAGTCACAATCAATCTACTTACCCACTATCAATGAGGGGACAATAGATCAGAATACATCAACATTCATCAGAATCATCCACTATCTCTCAATCAGTCCACTTACTGCCTATAATTTATATATCAATGGTCATCAGTATGTATTCTAACTGTGCAATCATTATGATTTGAAAAGTTCATTACCTGTGTATGTGGAAACCATTTTTCCATTCTTTTAACCAATTGTTCTTGCTGCTCAGATGTGAGCACAAATGTTGAACTCGTGCCCTACTTAGCATTGATGAATGGTAGTATCTCTCTACAATCCAAGTCCATGTCCAATCATCAGCATTTATTGAATGATCTGTACACTTTCCATCACTTACTTTGTCATAGCATACCTGATACAAATCATCATGTTCGAATGCTGAGTAGAGGCTAGTAACATCTCCAATGCTTCCTCATTCAAGGCTTCCATAGTTGTCTTCAGGAGAAGCTTGCATCCATTATTGGACTGGTGCATGTCTGTAATGAAGGCCATTGGCTGTGTCAACAGAACAAAATATTTGTACTTACTTTCCAGGCACACAAATGCCTTGGGAGGATACTTCCTTTCTTTTTGCAACCTATTCCATGCAAGAGTAGTTGTCTTACTCTGTATCTCTTTCGCGCACTCCTGGATCCTCACGAGCAGTTCTGCCGGAGGTAGCTCTCTTTCTTCAGGTTCGAGAGCCCCAAAAGCGACGGCTGACAGTGCATCACATTTCGTGAATACAAGTATAACCGGCACTGCAATTAGACGATGATTCAGACGATGCATGCATAGTGGGTAAAGATCTACCATTTCCTGTATCACATTCATCGAAAAACCTTTCCTCTGCTTTCAGGATGAGCCGGTGGGACCTGTCCATCGAGATGCAGTACCTAATTAGATAGGAAACTGTCGTCAGTGTACTGTGACGCTGCCATCATGACGTCCGTTTACAATATAGCATGAATCCGTTTCTGGAGGAACGTGGTCTTTGCACGCTCCGCAACAAACTCCTTCATCTGGTCGAACTCCTCTATGCCACCGGCTTCGAATCCCCGCGAATCGTGAAAGACGAAGCCAGGGTTGCTTCGGAACACCATCTCGTTTCTGATGTCGTGGATTCCGCGCTTGGAATATGTGAGTGATACGCCCAGCGGACGGTGAGATCTAACACTGGGGCTCACCTCTCTAGATTCCTGGATCTGCGCATGATCGACCTGATCGCAAACCATCAGTGCCATGCAGATCAAAGCATGAAATAGAAACTCGCCTTGTTTCCCTTGTCGTCGTAGATCTCTGGATTTTCGGTAGAGTTGCAGATTTTTTTGAGAATGGTAGTTTTACCCGCGTTGGCTCGGCCGATAACGAGAATCCTGAACCGTCCGATTTTCTTTCTGATGTCTTCGATATCCATCGTGTGAGTGACAGTTACGAGCAAGGCTGAGAAGTGAACGATGTGGTGGTTGTTCGCTCTGAACGAGAGTCCCACGACTACCGGCATCGCACGACAACATACCCATCAACATTCTTCTACATTGGTGATTAGTCCAAGTACATGGTGTCAAGCCTGAGTCTTGCCATACGAAAATGCCTACGAGTCCAAGAGCTTCAAGTGAGTCACACGACGTCGTACCATCCCGATCCTGAATCCCTGATCTTTACCAACTCAGACGGCTGAGAAAGCCTGCAAACCAAAAACCAACCTTGTCAACCAAACATGTTTGAGTGTCTCATTGAACGCTTGTTCACGCAGCGTCAAGTATTATACTACGGGAATGACACCGATCACAAAGCCCTCGCCGTGTACCCCCGTCCTCACGTAGCCAATAATATCCGTCTGAGGAGGCTGGACCTCTCCGAGCTAGAAACAAGAAGTACCTCATCATCTTGACTCTCTTTCCCAAAACGCTTTGATCCACTTGCGCGCCGCCGTGTCGTCCATTTTGTAAATCACCAGCGCCGACCGCATCATATCCTCCGCCGACAACGACCCATCCAAATTCGCCATATGGTTCCTGGTCCAAGGTTTGTTCATCTCGCACAAAAACTGTGGCCGCGTGATGAACGCGTTCGCGAGGTCCTCGCAGGGGCCACGGCTCAGCCTTGCCTCGTCCACTGGCACCTTCACCGCCCCGGGATTTTCCCGCTGTGTTGTCACTAACTCGTCCTCTTGTCCCCTTCCTGACGCAGGCATCTCCAACCCAAATACGACACCCCAATCGGCGCACCAGGGACACCTCGTCCCCAACTTTTCATAGTTGGGCTTCTTCGCGGGAGGAGTTCTATCCCAACGCGCTTTCTCTTGCTCACCGTCTGTCACGCTCGCCTCTCCTTCACGGCCGACGCACAGTACAGTCATGCAGACACGCGCCAATGGACGCACACACCTCCACTCTCCACCAACACTGCACCCACCCCGACGTACGGGGAGGGTTGCGATGGGTATTGAGAACTTGAAAAAAAAAAGGGCGTTGGTGCTCGAACTGGTCATGTCAGATTAGATAGTAGCAGAATTTGCGGGTAGTGCCAGCGAGCCCTCCTCGAAGGGGAACCAAGATTCCATCCTGTAGGGATGATGATGGGCATACTTTTGCCCTCCTGCCAGTGTGAAAGACAGTCGCCCTGCGGGGGCTCTAACGATGTCTACACTTCACGTGACCCAAAATTGATGACAGCAAGGCAGCAACAAATCTTTGGCGAGAACTTCTTAACCTCATCATGGACGGTCACCGGTGTAATTGCTGCACTGCAGTTCAGCGTGCCGAGAGCGTAACAAAAAGCTCCACGTAGCCAAACTTGTAAGCTTGAATGCCGCTGCTGTGTCAATCTCGCTAGCTAACGACATTTAATTTTGTGGTGGCAGGGGGTGTCAACTCCACTACAATCGGCGTCACCCTAATTCCCTAGTGGCGTTGGCGCATACTGTATATATGCACCCCATCGAACTTGCCCTTCGTTGTGGGTCTTATCATCTCAACGTGCTTTGCGCTCATTTCCGTCATGGCTTCCACTCTGCAGCTGGTTGTTGAAACTATTCGGATGAACGATTATGTGTCTCGTATGCTCATTGGCTGTGGTGCTTCCCGTTAATTGATTCTATTCTTCTCAGTTGTGGTCGCCACTGCTGTCGGATATGATTACAGTAAGTAACACATGCTGGCACATGTTTCTTCACGTTTGACCAACATCAACTTCGTCAGTCCTCACATTATCAGATGAGGTATGTCCATTTGTTGGCATCTTACACGAGGAATTTTCTCGGCTGATGGTTCCCGCAGATAGAATACATCTGGGTCAGCAGCAATCTCCCGGACTGATTGTATATCTGATGACTGCAGCACAAGCACTGGACACCGGTGTCAACGTTATTTGTTTTTGTGTGTATTCTGAATCTCAACGATGTTGTACTTGGACTAATAATTGTCTCAGACACGTTATTTCGGGCTGTGCTATGTCATGTACGTCTACGCTGCTGCAACACCTATCAGTAATACCTGATCAATTTATTAGGATGGTTTCCTTCTGTGTGTTCAAAACTTCTAATTCCGAGTTTGTTAAGCTGACCCAGCTCAATCAAAGTGGGGAGCTCGTTCCTTCCTGGCCCTGCAAAGGTGATTCGTTATGCTGTTGCTGTCCCAGGTATACTGAAAAAGTTTTATCTCCTGACAGACGTATGTGTTCAAATCTCATCTTGCACTGATCAATGACGATGCCCGGAAACTGATCATGTCCAAACAGTTGTAAGCACATTTATGCACTGCTTCCGATTTCCACTCTTCTCAAAGGCACATCCAAGGTTATATACTTTATGGTCTTTCTATATGGGCTAGCTTCATTTTCTTTGCTGCTGCGGAATGTAAGATTCCGTGTTCATTTTCAGCGAGATGGATCGTACTGATAAATACAGTCGCAATGATCCTCCGTGTGTGGGCACTGTACACTCGATCAAAGTTCATCTTCGGCACTCTCCTTACGTCGTACACCATCGAAATCATCCCATATCTGATTATGTGTATTATGGTCAGCTCCCAGGGGCAGTCTCTAGGTATGTGAAACATAACTTCAATAGCCGCACACTACCTGACAGCACCACCGCCGTTCTGTTCATATAGCGGGTACTGCACAAGTGCTTGATTATTCGTTTTGCGTGCAGCAATACACCCCTGTCACCTTGACCATCCTTGTGGACAGTGCCCAGATCGCTCTTGGTGCATTGATGTGTCTGCTCGTCATTATCCAATTCACCAAGGATTCGGTTCAAACGTATAAAGTGACAAAGCAATTCCGGCTGAACCGTTACACGAGCCTCCTCGTGAGGGAAGGCATGATCTACTTTCTTGCGTGCGTCCACATTTCGTTCTCCCTCCTCTTCCTCTTCCATGCAAGCACTAAGTTGATGGCACATTATCATGAACAGTGTCCTCACGTATGCGCTAATCAACATGCTGGCTGGCACAGCCAGTTTTCCGACGGACAAGTTGTCGGCAATACTCATAGGGGCGATCGAATATATACCGCCGTTAACGCTCGTCCCACGATTTATTTTGAACTTGCGAGCCCTTTATGCGCGCGATCTCCAGGGTAGACGTGGAAGCGAGATCGACACAGCATTTGGTCTCACATCGGTGTCTGGCTATCATGATGGCGCTGCAGGAGGCGCGATCAAGTTTGCCGACGCTCGACAGAATGAGGACTTGGAAGGCGATGATGAAATACGGATGGAAATCGGCGGCGGTGGTGATGCGTGATGGAAACTATCGCGTCTTGGTCTTTGAAATGTACCTGGCCAAGCAACTTGATGATTGGCATGTCACTTATTTATGTATAGTCATGAAAAAGTAAGGATTTGAGAACATAGTAAATAGCATCCACCCCGTATTTACTAAAGACAGATCGTCAAAGTCATGATTCAGGGTTATCGTTGTGACCCCCCAGTATGTTTGGACCACCGTTGAACCAGGTACGATCGATTAATCCAGACTGCAAGTCGCTGGCAGGCAGTGGATAACAATATCATGTACTTGCCACGTTTGTTTGAGTTCCGCTGTTTTGGTTTCAAGAGGGATGGTATAGCGGCTGGCGATTTCCATCCGCATCTCGTCATTCCGTTCTAAGCCCTCCATCATTCAACTGTCCAGTGTCGGCAAATATGAACGTGCCTGCCGCAGCCACCGACATGCTGTGTCAATCTCGCTTGCGCCTCTCAGTTAGGGGCAAACTCCACTGCCACCCTGGCGTCACGTCGCTCGAAGAGTTCTACCTTTGATCGGAATGGGCAAGCAGAAGGAGAGTGTTGCGCCTCACAAGACACTGCCATGGCGCCAAAGGTAATGGTAATCTGTCATCGCGAACATTCAAGTTATGCTCATACTCACACTATCCCAGGAATTGCGCGCCCTTCCGCCCACGCTGGTAGCTCTAAAGGGACATCATGCCGGGTCTCGAAGGAGTGCAAATGTATCGCGTTGCACGATAGAGGTGTAACTGCGACGACTCGCCTATTTGCCTCATTAGGGCGGATTGGTCACCAGTCTAGGAGATCCGTCGCTCGCCAAAACACCTTTGGTCCGACTCGTCTAATTCACTTTAACTTACATAGACGCCACATACCCCGCAACTCCAGATAAGTGAGCAACGCGTGCACAAACTGCACCCAAACGCAGATGATCTGGGGAAATCCCGCACCCGCAAGGCTGGATCTGTGATCGTCATTGTGAACGAATCGGGTAAAGATACTATGTCTCGTGGAAGTGATATTCGGACGAAACATGTGTAGGGACCGGTCGTTGTCCTATCTTCCGTGTTAGCAGAGGGATACAAGGTGTTTTGGATAGACCTACAGAGGGCTCGAACCACACAAGAAGTTGATAGAAAAGCAAGTGAACAGACACAAAGTGTCATGTCAGTTTCCAAGCGGCGAACCCATTCAACTCTCGGGGACTAGGGGAGATTGGTCACGACTGTCACTTCGTTGAGTAGGAGCGACCGACCGCAACTCCTCGCTTACCTGCTTCCTCTCCCCTGAGTCTCCCCTGACTAAGCCTCTACCTTTAGTTCCTTCACCACCTCCTTCCTGGGTAATTTTACTAATCCCTATGCGAAGGGTGGACGCTTGACACATCGTCGGTCTCAGAGATGGCGCGTTCGCACTAACGCCGTTGTGTCACACTGTCCACAACCGTCCCGTTTTGATTTGGTCGCGAATCTATGCATCTTTGGCAGCCCTCCTTGCAGGAAAGAGAATTGAAAATATAAGCCATCTTGAGTACCGGAATCTACAAGTATGAGTACAGAGTGTAAAGAAAGACACTGATATATTTTACGTCAGGCAGAGAGCACGAGGCAAGAAATAGAAGGTACTTGCGTTCACTGTGATCCACCCACGAAACTGATAAATGGCCTCTATGACACATCAGATGAACAGAAACGATCCCCGAAAATCCATTTCATCGCGAATGCGACACCCTGTCAATCGAAATATATCTATTTTGTATTTTGCGGGAGACTCGATAAAGGAGGCTTACCTTGCAAAGTTGCGATATCAAGTACCCTACAACGTCAGAGAGCACACCGTGTTTGGTACGTGAGACCACCAAATGATTAGCACGATGTATGTAACATAACACTGCCCCATTAGCAACTGTCATGTTGCTACAAGCGCATCAGTATATCAGTATAACTGCGAGTCAACTACATAACACATACATGTGATTGTTCGGACGGTGAATATGGATGTTTTTGGCCTTGAAATACGACTGCAGCCGAGACCAGAGCCAATCATTCGATGAAAATCCTCCAATAAGGAATGCCGTCTGGAATGGAGATGTACGACGAGCTATTTCATAAAGTTGTTGACACCCACAGTGATCGGTGTCGTCGTAAATTTCTCTTGTTGTTCAAAAGCGCGAATGATGGCGTCGACAGAATCGTCCACCAGTTCAGTGGCTTCTTTACTAGAGAAAATGAAGTCAGACAACCAGTGGTGAGGGCGCAGCTAGGACGAAGCCCTACCCAGACAACTTCAGCCTTCCAAATGAGATGTTATACTTGGAATTGTTGTGGCGACGACCAGCAACTGTGACGTAGGTTGGCTCTTGATCATTCTTGATGACAAGTTTGGCTGACCGGTCGAACTCGTGTGTAATTTCAGAGATCGCCTTGCCGTTGGAGTGCTCCCACCCTTCAAGTTTTCCTGTTTCCCCGGCTTTGTCACTGACAATGTATCGAGGCAACAAACCACCAACTTTGTAATAGAGCCTTGGCTCGACGAGTAACAAAGACTGAACCCTGCAGTCGGCCTAGACGGATAAGATTAGACAGGGGTTCCGAAGTGGGAGATAGTTATATACACTCAGCAGGAGCAATCTCCTCGCAAGACATTGGGTCGAGCGTCATCGAAAATACGTTTAGGTCGATAGTCCCACCCCCAGCATCGATGATTACGACTCCCTGAGGTGTGGCTTGGTTAACTGTCTTCACATTGAGCAGGCGTGCGATGCAATGGTGAAGGCTCGCTTCGCCCTCCGTTAGCATGTGAACCCGAGATCGCCCCTCGGGTGTACTGGGGACGAGGCCGGCACCGTAAACGGCCTGACGGTACGGCTGTTGCCGCACCCCCTCCCAACCATTTGGATGAGTAAAAATGTACTCGATAGAGTCTTCGACGGTTGTCCATTCAAGTGCGGGGTGACGTTCCTGAATATAGGTCTTGGTGCATTGGAAGAGATATTTGAGAAAGTCTGTGAGAACATCAATGGCGGATTTTCCAGACGGGAGTGGGCGTGAATCATCATCCGGAGCAACAGATGACATATGCTTTGGGCAGAGGTGAAGTTTCCACCTGGACCTTATGAATGAGATCTACGAATGCTTCAAGCGGCAAAGAATCAACCATTCAGCTTTAATCCACCCTTCTGCTAGCGCGACTTCAGTGGTGCTTTCAGTGAGCGCCTCGAAACCAGCCGCTCTGACATTACCGCTCCTGTCGTAGTACAGGAGCGATGGTATCTTGGTGTCACCGCCGACAAGTTTCTGCGCGGGGAATCTGAGGCTTGTCAACACAAACTAGCAGACAAAAACGAAATACTTGCCTGGTGACTCCAAAGATCTCGGGATGCCCTCCTGGCTCATGGATACAGTATGAAATACCGCTGTAGATCGTACCAATGTCGAACGCCACAATGAGTTTAGACAGTTTGAAGCTGGACATGGCCAGAATGTTCATTGATTGAAGAACGATAATAAAGCCTAGTTGCTACAAACACTAGTAGCCCGTTGACAACGTGGCTACCTCATGGCATGATCGTGATAAATGCTTGGCAACGTTCATAAAAGGGCAGTTAATTGTCATACATGCCCCAATCTGACATGTACTTACAATATGGAAAGCTCAGAATGTCCTTGTCCTTGTTTTCTTCGGAATCTTGCGTTTCGCGGGGGCGCTGGTTGTGTCGGTTTGCTGGTTCGGGTAGGTTCCCTCTGACCGGCACCGTGGCCCGGAACCTGTTGGCAGGGCTGTGGAGACCATGAGGTGAACCCGGCTGTACACGGCTCCCCTATGCTAAGCTACTGAGCCTCGTGTATTCTCACGCTAATTCAACTCAGGATCAACTTGGCCGTACGACCAACTCATGCCTGGCGTCGCGCTTCTTACTATCGAGTCCGGTTCTTGGAGAACGTATATTTTCAAGGAAAACCAGGTATGCTGGGTCCTTGTCTTTGATTCAGATGCGTACTGGATTTTATTGACGTTCGATGTCCATAATAATCAGCTATCGGGTCCTGGGAGAAGATGGGAATGGTTCGGTACCTGAGAACCCCAGTCCAAAACTTGTACAGCATTAAAGCAGGCACAACGAGTAAGTCTGTACATAATTTCAACCCCTTTCTAATTATATGATCCTATCCGTACTCACCCAGATCCGGTTTTAAGCCTGATGGTGAACATAGATACAAGGGTGCAGGGGATGTGGCCAACCCACCTTCCTTTCATTGGTAGTTATGCCATCATTGATGGATCTGGTATATTGGCGATCTCTGCAGATTTGATCCAGACTGGCGCCTTCGTACATACAAGCAGAGTATGCGTCCGTCGCTATACATCGATGATCATCTCGTTTGAAGTCCTAGCACATACCGTGCAAGGGCTGGCACATGGACGGGTAAAACTAACCTCTTTTCTGCTTGTGGTTGTGGTGTATCCATCGGCTTTGCGTTCAGCGAAGCCCCCTCTGTGTCAAAAGATGGTCGCAAAGGATGGTGAGAAGAAGTGAATGTTGGTCTCCGAGACGGGCGAACTGGCCACCTCAGATTAGAGAAATGGCAGATCAGAGAAGGATGCTTACAGACCCGAAGAAAGGATCGAATATATAACTCGGCAAGTTCTTGAGCTTAGCGTTGCTCCCGTCGCAGGACTATCTCTTGACATAGCATGTTTCGCGACTCGTCGTAGGACGACGTTTCTCGAACCAGGTATTCGAGTCCGAGTAGTTCTTTTGTACATCGGACTCCGCATTGGAGATATGTTTAAATATGTTTCTTGCCAAGGGTCGTCTGCACTCTTTCTTTCTGGATCCTTGAAGTGTACCATGGAGATGTTCATGAACCCATAACCAAGGGTTTGCCAGACCACGTGATGCAATTTTTTCTCTATTAAAAGAAAGAACCTCAGCTGTAGCATGACTATGACTTCTCGCAAGCGTTCTCGATTGGGATCGAACTGTAGCGGTTTGTACGATCCAGTACGATTGTTTGATTTTCAGAACCCAGAAGATGATGTTAAAACAACATTCTCACCCAAGTATGTGCGTTTTCCCCTCTCGTTTCATCTTCACAGTACTAATGGCATCATTTGAATCATGAATACCATTTACTCTAGGTTGAATTTGTACGAATATACGAATAAACGTACCCAATCAACCATGGTGACAGCAATGTTGGGGTTGCCTGGCTTGAAACCCGGGGACATTGCCATCGATCTCCTCCATGACAAATTAACCATCACCGGCGAAGCTGGCGAGAAGCAACCTCAACTCAGGGAAGGGACGAGTCGGAAGTGTACCTGTCGTGAGCTTTTAGATGGAAAGTTTTCTCGGGTGCTGACAGTCCCTCTTGGAATGAGGGTATGTCCACTGCGACTTTGGACTATTGAGTCCGACATTGAGTTATCTTATCATGTGCAGCCCGACGACATCAAGGCGCAGATGGAGAATGGCCTTTTGACTTTGACATTTCCGAAAGATCCACCCAAGCAGGAACCACATCGCATACCCATCCAGTCCGCACAGTAGAGGTATTGTCTGTGCTACTTTCTTGATCATAATAGCTGATCTGCAAGGGGGGTCACGCGTCACGGATCATCTGCATTTTTTCCTGCGGGATTTACTATAACGTGTCCGCAAGATGTTTACTTGCTTGGTTTATACGGTATTTCAAAATTTCTAATAGGCTCGATATAGCTGCCGTCATAGATACATCATACAAGGCGTCGTACCGTACATATGTCTGAGATCTGATGGTAAACTTCGGCAGATTAGGCCCGGCCGCTTGGTTATGTTGCACTATTTTACTCCGACTTTACAAGGTCGGCGGTGACGGTGCTTATGGACGCCACCATAAACTGTTACATACTGAGTCGGGCGACCCTTTCGAGATCATGATGTCGGACTCACCGACCTCAACATCCGAACAGTCTTTTCAAATGATCTATTGCGCAGGGAAACAGTGAGAGGACGTATCGACGTGAAAATCTATCGTGCAGTAGCGTCGTATAAAATGCAGAGGATCGATCCTTCGAGAACAAGACATACAGACATCAAAAACGTAACGGTATAGCTCATGCTTTAACGTGGCAAAAGAGAAAAAAATGCACACAAACGACTAATTCGTAGTGTCCAAGAAAAGAAGAAAATCAAGATCAGAGACCACAAAAATCCAAACGCGACGAGGCGTCGGGCCATGATTATAACTACAACTAGATTATCAGTGTATCTATACCTATACCTGTCATTTTCGCGCCGTGAGTAAAGGCGACGAGGCAATACAGCCAGCGCTCCGCGTGTGCTTGTGCGTCTGTGAAGACACCGAGCGACGATCGCGGGGTTTCACAATGCTCGGGATGCTCGGCGGTATCCATGGTCGTGACGGCGCAGACGAGCGAGCGTTCTGAGAACGCGCCTTGGCGGGCGTCGGTGACAACGAACCCGTAGCATTCAGAATCGCAGAAGCCATCATCGTTGTTGTCGTTGCTGCTGAATTGCGACGATGGGTTGCGCCCCAGGATGGAAGTCGCTCACTCGATCGGCCAACCGTGTTCGACGGCAATTTCGGGACCCCACCGGCGACGCCTCCGAACCCATGTGAATGAACCGACGTAAATGAAAAGCTGTGTGCTCTGTTCGGCGTGTGTGGATGGAGATCGATCGGAGAAGCACGGGTCGGAGTATGGGAAGGGTTAGCTATTGGCAACAAAAGATCGACGGAAGCGACGCGGTGACTGAACGTATGCTTATCACCTTCGCGGGTACGATATGGAAGGTTATATTTGCTCGGCTCCATGCGCCGTTGGACAGAAGTGGCGACGGGGGAGAATGGCTCTCGCGATAAAATGACGTTCGATATACGTGGTGAATGTGTACGCTGACGCGGGAACGAGATGCCGGTGATGCTTAGCTGGACACCTGGTGGTTTGGGAGAGGGTGGTTCGTTTTCGTCGACACAAGAGATAGACCATAAAGACCTTTGATTTTCCCGCTTTGTCTTCTTGGTCGTGATGCGTTGTACTGGGGACTTCGGATGTCTAGGCGACGCGACGCTCGTGTTGATATGCCTGTCAAAGTTGTTGACATCGCAGAACGGCGTCCTTTGTTCGAATGACGCCATGTGTGGGCTGGGAGGGTTGGAGGGGCCGGATAGCCGAGGGTGACGACACGCAGAGCAACCACTACGGAACCCAGACCCGGAATGGCGTCGTCGCGGTACGACAGCGCTAGCGTCCTCGGCATCCGGGGTACCTAGCCTGCCAGCCTGCCAAGATTTAAATCCAGCATCAGAACGGCGTTCGTTTAGGTCGGGAAGAACATGCGCGCACTCCTGCGCCAAATCGAGAACCTCAGATCGAGGTGACGATGGTGACGATGGGGGTGTCGACGAGGATGGTTCTCGGTCTTGGCTCTCGTCATGCGAATCCGGGGCGACCCATTTCATCCTGAGGCGGCGGCGAGATGTGCGGCTGACATCAGAAGTGGTCGAAGCTGAAGCCTCTTCTGTAATCCCCGCCAAGTCAAGAGCGAGTTTGTGGATGCCTCCGACGCTGTACCGATAGTCTTGATCGAGAAGTCTCCAATTTCGTAGCTTACTCAACACCGAGGGTAAAATGGACGTATCGTCTCGCTCGACGGAACTGTCGGCACGACCGTGTTGTAGAACGTCGCATATGGAAAGGAGGAACGCAGGTGAGAATGGGGGGATACGAGACACCGGCTGCAACCTGAGATGGGATGGTAATAACGCGAGTAGACGGTCGAGTACTTGTTTGCCCCTGACAGACAGCTGAGCTTGACGTGAGGCATAATCCCTAGCGGATCCCTCCCCCAGCGGGAGGAAACTGGCTTGACGTTCGAGCGGGCATTCAGTCATGATGTTTGTAAAATCTGGCGAGCGCTTCAGCAGGCAGTTCCGAAGCAAGAATGAGTAAGACAATGTTTCAGTCGTGAACGAAAGGACGACAACAAGCATGGTACATATCCGAGACGAATATTCCAATGCCAACTTGGGCGGGGTATGTACTTTGGTGTGGGGGAATGCCAAAGACTGAAAGGCTCACCAGATGAAGACAGCTTTCGCCGAATCTCATAGTCGGCTTCCGAGCGCAGGCTGACAAATTCGCGTTGGATGATACCAGTTTCTGCTAGATCGTTAGCTAGAGTTTCCTCAGGCTCAGGAAATCACAGTTACCTTTAGTATTTTCCTTACGATCTTTCCATCTCAAAGGCTGCGCAGGGTGTGGGAGGCGAAGAACGGGCGTACTAACTTACATGCCGGTCATCCCGAATACGTCTGGAGTTTATACCCGAGGAATCAGTTCGTAAACTTAAGCGAAACTTTATCCCTCCGGAACCTGGAAATGTGACTCAATCCGTGCCAAGGCCCATCACCGGCAGCCTCTGACTGGAAATATGATGAGTCTGTGGGCCCGTGATTTGAAAGCAACTTCATTTCCCCAAGTCATTGTCAGTTGGGAGTGCAATACGATTGAACATACTTGATGGACCGCCGGCCAGCTGATGCGACGGCCAGCAAAAGGCTATACACTTTATGTAAATAAAGTTGTTGAATCGACGCTAGTGCTAGTTGACACGTTCTAGTTGACGTCTGGGTGCCAATTTTAGCGCCCGTGATGGCACTGAGCCTCATACTTATCAACGATCAATTACACGGTTTTACAGTCAGCTTTTGCTCTAGAATATCGTTGATAACGGTCTGACCTTCTTTCAGCCAGGTTTTTTTTTTTTTGCTTCCATCATAGTACGCTCGGACGTTGTGGTGTCAATGAATCCTCTCATGTTGAGTCCAAGGTAGGGCTCACCCTCGCATCCAAACAAATTTCATGGTCCATTCCAAGAGCGTCCACTGCGTCACGTCACGTCTGGGTTTCATCAAGCGTCAGGCCAGCTGACCGGCTTTTACGAGAGGCCCGCGATCGGCGGTACCTTCGTGCAACTGGCGACGAGATGTTCCGACCGATTCGGCGAAAAAACAAGTCACATCGGGATTCCTTTCCTTTCTAGTACTCCAGAACTTACGCCTATCAGTCAGTCTCGTCAATATCTAGAGTAATGGTTTGGTCGCGACGAGTCGAGTCACGAAGCAGACGGGCCGCCGCGTTCTTGAACCCGCGACACGTCACCCGACGGACACATATAGTGAGCATGGTAGACATGATGGAGGACTCGAGGAAGGTTGACCTATTAAGCTTCCAGCACAATTACGTCGAGCCGATGGCCGATTCTAGGGGAAACGAATCAAATTTCCATCGGCTGGAATTCATCGGGTGTACAACATCTTCTGGAAGCATGGTGGGTATCGCTGTTGGGTATCCCGTGCACGTATTGAGAGTTGGCCTTAGTGTTTTATGTCGCGTTGTATAAGTGATGTGATAGCCCGAGGGTAAGCTTCCTTTGATCTCGCCGGTATGGTCGGCTAGGTAAGTACTAAGTAAGTGCTTGGTCCTCGCCGCTCGGGAGACTCTCGTAATGACCCTCCTTACTTCCGGCTACGAGACAATAGTACTTATGCGCTCACCGATCTTGTCTATGGTTTGCAGCAAAGTGCGCTGAAAAGTAAACTTGAGCTTGCTCGAGGACGGATGACGTAAGTATATAGTAAAAACTTCAGGGTCCGCGTGCAAGTCGACTTTGCGGTCGTTGAAACGTTGACGTTGAGCTTGGAGAATTTCCGTTCGGGTATTAACTGACTGACATTAGCACTCTCAAGATAGAGGATTGGGGTTCGTCTTCTAGCACTTTCGATGTTTCGAAGAACGGTTTACAAAGAATGGAAGAGTTGTTCTCTTCCTACTACTGGTCGGCGTCCACCTGGCGACGGTCTGGTCAACGTTGGATGGCGCCAGTGGATTTACTTCACCGCGATACAAGCACTGCCAAAAGTGTCTGGTGATTATCCGCCACCGGGCTCATGAAAGGTGCGCACTCGGCTTTTGTGAGTTGACGGGCAGTTTTCAAACTAGTACCCAGATAGATACCGCTGCGGAAGAGTACTTGGAAGAAAGTACTGGCAAGGTGATCGGACTTCCAGGAATCCCGTAGACTGGTCTTCTTGGAAATTTTTTGATGTTTATCTCGATGAGTCCACTGTGACTTCGCTCCAGGAACGATCAGCGCAACAGGTCGCTGACGTGCACACATCACACAAGTATGGCTGTTGCTTGCTCCTCGGTCAGACATCGCCGACGTTGGACCATTTTAGGTGCCCCGGTCTAATCATGTCACATTGACCCTGTGTCCTCGCTGCACCACAGAGGTGGCTTGCGTGAACCGGACGTTACCTCTGACCGTCAGGAACATTAATATTGCAGAGGAAGCTCGGGGCCAGGTGTAATAGTAACCTTATCTTTGGACGTTATGTAACGGCAGGGGACTGGACTAATCGTCTATGCCCTTCAAATTCGAAGTAGCGGAAGGGACAAGAAGTAGAAAGTCGGTATCTTTCCTCGGGTTCGGTCGTCCGGGCGAGTCCACTATTTTAGTGGCCATTGCTCTCTTCACCCAGCATAATTCCGATCTCCCCTCCCGTCCTCCCTCTCATTTGACCACATTGCGAGGTGGGTAGCGACGCGTTGATGTGATTGTCTTGCTGATTGATGCCGCGACAGGTTGCATCCTGCACACGTATATCTTGGCACCATGGTCACCCCTGATTCCGGCCAGATCGTCCTTCCAGTATTTGCCGGACAGGGTACGACAAGAACGAGCTTAAAACATGCAGCGGATCAGGCAATTCGCGACGCGGACTCTCCCGCAGGTTATCTCCTCCTCTCATCATGCTTAGATGTTTTTCTCGCAGAACTCACTGCTTTATCCCCAACGGAGCTCGATCAGAGTGGCATATGCCCATATGACTTTGATAAGCCTCATTGCTTGCTTATACCCGACCCCAAATACCTCAAAAATCATATCATCTCTGGAGTGTTTCTCTTCCTTGCTCAGGTACTGCGCTATCAGTCCTACGTTCAATCAACTTCTCGCTCTTTCCCTGATCTTCTCAAACCCAACATCCACCATACCGCCGGAGTCCTTGGTCTATCTTCTGGGATATTCCCTGCTTGCGTTGTCGCTGCCTCCCGCAACCCACTGTCCTATATCACCACTACGGTCGAAGTCTTTCGTCTGGTATTTTGGATCTCCCTGCGCGTCGTAGGATTTACGAGGAAGTTACTCAAGGAGAAACCTGTGGACGCCACCCTTTCTTGGAGTGTCGCGTGCCTTGGTTTGACGAAAGCCGATGTCGAACAACATATTTCTCGATTTGAGAAAAAAGTTGGTTTCATGTTGTATTTTTCGTCCTCATCACTAATTTGATCGCTTTAGCATCGTCACATTCCCTCGCTTCGGGTGACAGCAATCCTGGATGAGAGGAACCTGACAGTTTCGGGTCGACCGGACTTGCTGGTCAAGTTCTCAACCTTTGTATCTCGACATTGCACTGTGCATCCCACGACGCTCGATACTCTGTATCACTCGGACCTACATCTCTCGGATACTCGAGACCGGATTTTGGCAGACATTCGCATGCGAAACATTCGATTCCCTGATTACCAAGATCTCTACTGTCCCATAAGATCAACGATATCTGGAGATATCGCCGAGCCTAGTTCTGATTATCCATCACTCGTTGACCTCGTGGTTGATATGGTACTTGTCCATCCCGTGAACTGGGATCTCGTTGTCAAGAAAGTGGTGTCTGCCGTTCCAGCTGACGTGGGACTTTTGGCGATCAATATCGGTCCCGGATCAGGCGCCATACGAGCTCTGGAGAGAGTCGTTCCTGAATGCGTACTGCATTGCATCGACGCAACTTCCGAGACACGTGCAGAAGCCCCTCCAACCTCCCCGAAGCAAGAGCCTATCGCGATTATTGGGATGGCTGCTCATACACCGGGCGCTGTCAACACCGCTCAGTTATGGGAGGTACTGGAAAGAGGTATCAATACTGTTTCAAAGGTTCGGTTAGCACGGCTGATACGTACCTTAGGATACTGATGCATTCATTTAGATTCCGGACGATCGATTCAAAATTCCATTGCATCCCGCGGCTGATATTGAATCATCTCATTGCGAGATGAGGGTCGAAACAGGCAATTTCATGGATGATTTTGCCGATTTCGATCACAAGTTTTTCAAAATCTCTCCGCGGGAGGCAAGAAGCATGGATCCTCAGCAACGTGTTCTTCTGCACACGGCCTATGAAGCTCTCGAGAGCGCGGGATACGTTCCTGATGCAACACCGTGTTTTCGACGCTCCACGTTCGGCTGCTACATTGGAGCGGCGACTCAAGACTATGCTGAAAATCTCGCCAACAACATTGGCATTCACTATAGCACTGGTGTGCCTTTTATCTGACGTCTTCTGAATGAACGGATCTAACGTTGTCCCAAGGGACGTTGAAGGCGTTTTTGAGCGGCCGCATATCATATGCTATGCAGTTTGGTGGACCGTCGGTCGTAGTGGACACTGCGTGCTCGTCTTCCATCGTGGCCATCCATCAGGCATGCAGAGCTTTGATGCTCAAAGATTGCGATGCGGCGCTCGCGGGTGGCGTTAACATCATGGCCAGTCCAAACGTACGTACACGATGCGTCATTTGACACATCGGGGTAACGTGTCATACAGATGTTCGTTGGGTTGGAACGGGGTCACTTTTTGACCCCCTCGGGCCAGTGCAAAGCGTTTGATGCATCCGCCGATGGTTACTCCAGAGGAGAAGGATGTTGTTTGTTCGTCCTCAAGCGATTGAGTGACGCTATAGCGGAGAATGACAACATCCTGGGCATCATTCGAGGCGTTGAAGTAAATCAAAGTGGTCTAGCATTGTCAATCACCCATCCGCACATCCCTACGCAGGTTGATCTCCTCAAGACATTGCTCGAGCGTTCGCACATTTGTCCGACTCGCGTCAGCGTCGTCGAAGCCCACGGTACTGGAACGGAAGCGGGAGACTCATGTGAACTTGCGAGTATTCGTTCTGTTCTTTCTTCGGGACGAACGCGAGACAATCCTCTCCACGTTACCTCGATCAAAGCCAACATTGGTCATCTTGAGGCCGCCTCTGGGGCTGTAGGCCTTTGCAAGCTTTTGTTAATGCTACGACATAGCGTCATCCCAGTTCAGATCTCCTTGAAGACACTCCATCCGCTCATTGCTCCTATGGATGTGGACAACACGGCCATCGATACCGCTTCAATTCCTTGGGTCGCTGATTCACCTCGAGTTGCTGTACTGAACAACTTTGGTGCAGCCGGCTCGAATGGAGCACTGATACTCGAGGAATATGTGAAACCTAATCGGCCTCCCAAAACTTCGACTTACGTATTCGGCATTTCAGCAAAGTCGGCTGCAGCACTTGAAGCTCTTCGATCGCGCTACGTGCAGTGGCTTGGCGACCCCCAAAACCGCAACGTACCTTTCGGGGACATTGCCTACACGGCTACCGCTCGCCGTCAACTCTACCCTTTCCGGTTGGCGGTTACCGCAAAGGACAATGATCAGCTTAGTCGGACTCTTGTCACCACGCCTGTCGCCCACGTCGAGGGGCGCGGGGGTCACGTCATCTTCGTTTTCTCCGGACAAGGAAGCCAGTATCTCAATATGGGTGGTTCCCTTTATGCCACGTCATCGGTCTTCAGGAACTGTATTGATCGATGTCAACGCTGCCTGCTTTCTCTTGGGTATCCTGGCATCCTACCCATCATCTCGTCAGAGGCTTGTGACTACGTTCTTGGTTCGGACGAGGAATTCGAGGCTTGTCAGTGCGCTGTTCTTGCTGTCGAGTTCGCTCTTGCTACTCTATGGAAGCATTGGGGGGTGATTCCTACCGGCGTCATTGGGCAAAGGTGAGCCACCGAGCCGGCGTTCTTCCGGAACTGTTCTGAGTGCTGGCTTCAGTCTAGGAGAGTATGCCGCGATGGTGACAGCTGACGTTCTGTCAATCGAGACTGCGCTCTCCATCGTGGCAAAGAGAGCTCGATTAATGTCTCGCGCATGCGCCATGGGGAAAACGGGAATGGTTTCTGTCACCCTTCCGTCTGCACAGGTGCAAGACGTTCTGACGGCAGATGCGTTCTTTCCGAACGTGTCGATTGCCTGCGTGAACACAGAGTCCTCTTGTGTGGTCTCCGGCCCACTTGAGGAATTGCGAACCTTCTCGGCTCATCTAACAGCTGCTTTCGGGTGCAAGACGGTCGCTCTTCAAGTCCCACTTGGCTTCCATTCTTTTGCCATGGACCCAATTCTCCATGATCTTCGAGAACATGTCGCGACGCTCCCGGTCCATCCACCCTCTATACCCATCGCATCCAATGTATATGGGACTGTCGTTCGTGTGGGTGACGGTTTGACGTTCCAAGCTGACTACTTCGTGAAGCATTGTCGTCAGCCGGTTCTGTTTGCCCGGGGTCTGCAAGAGCTAGAGCAATACGTGGATCCCTCCCAAATCGATGCGTGGATTGACGTCGGCCCGCACGCAATTTGTTTGCCTATGATCGAGACCACGCTATCGCCATCCCGAGAGACCTTGTGCATTCCATCGATGCTCAGAGAGACGCAGGCATGGGACACGCTGACGCGCAGTTTGGCGCAGCTGTACCGAACCGGCGTTCCCGTCAATTGGCGACGCGTTTTCGATGAATGTTCCACTTGTTCTTGCATCGATCTGTTATCGTACCCCTTCGACTCGCAGAAGTTCTGGGTGCCTTATACCAACCCTGCAGTTCACGCTGCCTCGGAGCGGATTATGCAGAGTCGCGCCCTCAACCACCCGATGTTAACTTCCTGGTCTCAATTCCCATCCCGCCAAAATGGTAATGCAGCGATCTTTGAAACGCCTATCGGCTGCTTAGCAAGGTATATGGAAGGGCACAAAGTTGGTGGTTATGCCCTGTGCCCGGCGTCCGTGTACCTGGAACAGGCTCTTGCTGGCGCTGCCATCACGCAACACCATATGGAACTGGATTTCGGGAGGTGCATGCCCGTGCTGCGTGCCGTGGTGTTTTCTCGGCCCCTCGTGCTGCATCGCGAAGTCCGCTTAATCGTTTGCACGCACGTTACAGTCCACGAGGACGGGACAGGCTCGTTCAGCATCAATTCTAGGCTGGAGTCTTCGCAGGAAGAACACGTACACGCACACGGAGATTTGCGTTTCTCTTCCATCCGAGAGACGACGATGAACCTTGCACTCGAGCTTCCAGGCCTCTCTCGGCGTCCGGAGGTTCTCAAATGCGACGGGGAGGCACCAGAGGTTTTCACTACGCACACTGCGTACGAGGTGGTCTTCCCCCGAGTCGTAGAGTACGCCAAGGACTATCATACGATCCAATCGCTTACTGTCAGCGGAGACGGCGCCTCCGGCATTGCCCGTGTCACCTTGTCCGGTTCTCTGGATTCCCTGCCCGTCTTTCTCGATACGATGCTCCACGTCGCAGGTTTCATGGTCAACATGCGGGGTGGCATCTCAGACGCGTATATTTGCAGCGGCGTCGGCTTGCTCAAAGTACTCCGTGACCTGGTCGCCGAGAGACAACCTTACACCGTCTACTGCACCAACAATTGGATCACCTCTCGTGACTTTATCACTGCCGATATAGTCGCTGTTCAGGAATGCAATCCGCCGGTCGTCGTTGCGCAACTTCGTGGTGCACAGTTTCGCAGGGTCCGGTTGACGAGTCTTCATCGCGGGCTGGCTATTGCAGCAAATCCCATGGGAATTCGAAATCGCATGCGGACCGATTCCAATGCGATCATCACGCCTTCGTCTCCGCGTAGTGTCATTTTTGGCCGCTCGCGTTCCAACACCCACAGCACCATGTTTTGCGGAACTGGTTTTAGTATTGATAAAATGGACATCAACGACGCGGACGAATACTATGCAAGTTGCAGCGGGCCGCCCTCGCCGGAGACGTTGGTGTCGGAGGGCGGAGGTATCTCGGGCATAGACGGAGAGTACGTTCGTAAGATCATAGCCGAGGTGCTAGGAATCACGAATAGCGAGGAGATTCAAGACGAAACCGATTTTGGGTCTCTTGGTCTGGACTCGTTGGGGTCGATCGAGGCACAACAAGCGCTGAGGGTCGCGCTCAACAGACCTATTCCACACAACATTTTCGCCAAGTGTTCCACGCTTTCGGCGCTTTGCGAGTTTTTGGTGGCTGAGCTGAACGAGGACGACGGCGCGGACGGTCTGGACGTCAAGGTCTATCGTGGTGGGGGGTCCCCTGATATCGCGCTCGTGCAGCTGCAACAATGCCCGGGTAGTTTGCGCGCGCCGCTTTACCTCGTGCATGATGGAAGTGGCCTTGTCAGTCACTATGAGCGAGTCTTTCCTTTGCGCCGCGACGTATGGGGAATCAGTAATCCCCGTTTCTTTTCTGACGAGTCATGGAAGACTCTAGAGGATATGGCTCAGGCGTACGCGTTAGCGATCGTGGAAAACGCAAAAGATACTGCCTTGATGCTCGGAGGTCGTTTGATTTCCTTTCATAATGTCTTGGGAATCTGACCTCGAGCCCATTCTTTTTTTTTGCAGGCTGGTCATTCGGGGGTGTCGTCGCTTTTGAAATCGCCAGGATCCTCACAGCTCGCGGTGTCGAAGTCAAGGGTGTTGTTTTGATCGACTCGCCCTGCCCGTCGGCACCGCCCTTGTTGTCGGACGCCGTCATCAACCATGTCCTCCGTGACCAGGAACGTGCTGCAGATACGTCGACGACGGCGCTGATCGTCCGCCAGTTTAAACAGAGTACGACCCTTTTGGACAAGTACGCCCCCAGCGCTGAGGTCCGCTTCTCGGTCCCTCTGGCATTCTTGCGCTGTATTGCAGGGTTCTCGCCGCATGGCGTAGACGCGGACGACGTGCCTATGTGGTTCCGCGACCGTCACGGCGACGCCATCGCATCGATCGTGGGGCCTTGGCAAAATTTGGTCGGGGGGTCTATTCCAGTTTTGGACGTCCCCGGGCATCACTTTGAGCTCTTTTCGAGCGTTCATGTATGTTGTCGTTTTTCATGAATGTGTGTGGGTGCTGGTGCTGACGCGGGGGTGTAGGTGGAGGAGACGTCGGCGCAGCTCGATCGAGCGTGTCAATACCTCGAAGCATGCGAACGTGTCGTGTGAGGGCTCCCATTTCCGTTTCGCGTGCTAGATTCATTTTCTGCATTGCACCCTTTTTCTGTTGCTGAACCCTCCATCGTTCATTTTCTCCCTTTTTTTCGTTTCTCTTGTGGAATGGAGTATTTACATGGACGATCGCGCATGTAATCGTATCACAATGCTAGATGGTTGGAACACGTTTGTGGATCGTTGCAATACAGTAGACCGGTGTAGTATTCGAAAAGTGAGTCAGTGACACTGGGATGCTGGACTTCGTCGAGGTTCAAATGTTCATCGTCATTCATTTGGCGCTGCCTCAGAGGCGCGTCTTCCGGACAACCGTTGTCACGGTGCACCCTGCGATACTGAGCTACGTCAATGCCTGCTCAATGTCGCCTTTAACGACCTCGCACCAAACAAGGTCCTCCTAGAAGCTCTCTCGAACGCGAAGGGCCGTCAATCGTATATCATCTGCGCCGACGTCAGCGTCGAAGCACACGTAAAGAACATGATCGTGACATGATCGACATGGTCCACGGTGGTGTACATTGGGCGGACGCTTCTGGAGACGTTACTAGCGTTGACGGTCACCCTTATGACTCGCTCGGCGTCCGTCGCCGACCATTGGGATACTATGTTCAATGTGAACCCACGTTCCTTTGCTACAAATGAGGCGGGTAGCACTGGCAGGATTATTGGACCCCTGTCTGTCCAGGGATGCCTGACGGAATTGCATACAGCAGCACCAGGTTCGCGATCAGAGGGCTCACGGAAGCGCAGGCGAGTTCAAGACCAAAAAAAAAACCTGATCAACCCGCGACGCATGCTCCAGTGGAAGCATTGGAGCTGGGACGTCACGGAATTGCGAGTGCCGTGAACGTCGTGATGAACCCGCCACATTGATGGGTACGTGGTTCATCTGAATCATCTCCGCCCGTCCCTGCAGTGCACGGAACACGTTCGGAAAGGGCGATGAATTCAAATGCACATCGCGATCGACCAAGTTATGTGATTGGCGACAATGTTTGGCCTTGATGGGAATCGGTGACCTGACTACATATGAAACTGTAGCCTAACAGATGGACTGTTCGCCGCAGACGGTTCTTGCTATGCGATGACTTCAATGGTCTCTGGGGACCGACACCAGGTCGAACAGTAATTGACCTCTGCACCGACCTCTTCGCACACAAGCAACTATATATTCAGTAAAGTATATAACGAACAGTAAGTTAGGTATGATGCAACATCTTTGATGGTGGTGGGTAATAAATATTGGATCTAATACACGTGGTTACGGGGAGCAGTGGAGTAACCATGTGGAAGGTACAAGTTAGGCCCTCCTTCGTTGCATTTCAGAGGGATGGATAAGTGGCATCCTCCCCTCAGCATGGCTCTTGCCACCACGATGAGGCTTTTCTCCTGTTCTTTCCATTTTTTTTGTGCCGTCGTTCACGAAGACGTAGTCTCCTCATTGACGGGTAGGAGGACGCTATGGAGCATCATCACAAACTGTGTTACGAGGTCATTTCCTCGACAGCGTAGCACGCGTCTACGGGTATCCCGACACTGTCAGGTCGTACACCGACGATCACCATGACAGGCTTTGCAATATACCGCTCGAATAGTTCGTTGATCTCTTGATCCAATGCTCTCAACGTGGGCGCTGTGTGATACTATGCGATCATGCATTCTGGAGCTAGCTACCATATCACTGGCTCGATGTACGTCGTGACGTACCGTTGACCGTTTAAAACATGTCGCGCACATCCTCGATGTAATTGTGGTCGAGAAACCACGTCTTGCTATCCTTTTCGCCTTCTTCGAATGGGATGTCAAATGAATTAGCTATATTGACGGTCTTGCTATGGTCTTACCCCCTAGCAGTAGTGCGCCCCAACCCCTACTAGGGCCGGGTAGCGCCGCGAGGGTGCCTACCTATCATTGACAAGTGGCCTCACCCCTTGCTCTCTACGATCTCATATTGAATAACTCACATGTGCGTATACTTTGAGTCCACGAAAGTTGAAGGCGTCAGTCCCGCACGTTGTGTTGACACTTGTTTTGACTTGACTCGACTTCTAACCAATGCGGTACTCTTCAAGTTGGACCGCGTAGGTACTCGCCCTCCATGACACCTTTCTCGGGTTGCCTTGCTGTGATTGAACCTGTGATAGCTGCCAAGATGACCGCGGACATGCTCCTTTTCACCTAAAATCGTATTGGCTAGGGGGCCCCTCCAAATCACCGCTGATGGAGACATTTCGACCGCCAGATATTCTCTCACGCTCATCCACTGATACGAACTACTTATGACCATTGCCACAGATCCGCACAACATTCGACTTCCTCTGTTACAACAGCCTTGGGGTGATGCAATGCACATTTGCCCTTGGCTTAACATTTATATCGCATCGCCACTCATGCCAAGTCACTTTATCGCGGAACTGACTCTGACCTGCTAACCAAGTGGTAGTCGAGTCTGACAGAACCCTCCGTCGATCACCCCGCAGTCAAGCATAATGCTTAACATGCTGAGTACTGTCGTTTGCTATGTCGTTCACCCACATTGGCTATGATACATGTCGACCGACTCAACCACTGGCGCTGTTGGTGCGCTTCGATCTTTTCAAGAAGAAGCGTGAAATTTCCATCATTCCTCTGATGGCCAGCCTGCACAGTGCTGCTGATACTACGGCCGGTGGCAACACCATGCGACACGGTTTGTCTGGACCTGCCAATACCACATCAAACACTATCCGTATCCTGTGTTTGCCGTTGTTCTTTGCATATACTTCCCTCTGATTATAAAGATGCCAGCCAATGAGCAATGCAATCCCTGATCATATTTTTGATGTAGGTTGCGCTCAATAACACCCTAGATTGATCTCTGTTACTTATGTTCCTGCCGGCGTTAGCTTATATGTGCAGCCTTTCTAGGTTCCGTTAATGTCAAGTACCACCTCATTCTTTGCACGTCCAAGTATTTCAGCATCTCCTCTCAATCATAAATCATATCCATGGCTTCCACTCTCCAGTCCACTGTTACAAGCATTCAAATGAACAACTATGTGTCTCGTACGCCCGTTGAGCTTGTGCTTTCCATCCATCTTACTGTTCTTCCTAGTTGCAATTCTCACTGCTGTCGGATATGATTATAGTAAGTGACATGTGTCTATAAATGTTCTTTACATCGAATGAACCTCAATGTTGTCAGTCCTCACACTGTCTGATGAAGTATGTCTCACAATCATCTACATGCTGCGCAGATGTCTCATCTGCACACAATTTCTTTAGATTGAATACATATGGGTCAGCAGACATCTTTCTCAACCCTTCGTATATTCTGACATGGTTGCAGAACAAGCCCCGGACGAGGGTATCTATCCTATTCATTCTTGTATGTATCGAAACCGTCCCCATAACATTATACTGTGACTCATCATTGTTAACCCCCCAGGCACGTTATTTCGGCCTATTTTATATTATCATGTATGTCTATCCTGCTGCAACAAATATCAATTGATCACTGAATGGTTCATTAGAAATGGTTCCATGTGTACGTTCAAAAATACTAATTCCGAGTCTGTCACACTGACAGCATGATTACAGGGGGGAGTTCTTTTCTACCTGGCCCTGCAAAGGTGATTCCTCACACTTCTGACGAAAATGCCTCATATTCAAACCATTATTAGACGTATGTGCTCATCTTCTTACACCGATCAACAGGATGGTTGATCATATTTAAACAGTTGTGAGTACATCTCCTTAATATTTCCAATGTCCACTCTGCTCAAAGACACCCCAAAGGTGAAATTTTATTTATTTTTTCCCAATGGGCGGGATTGATATTCATTGGTGCTGCAGAATTTGAGATTTCATTTCACGTTAGCCAAGATAATCTCATAAGTGTGACAGTGGCAATGATCCTCCGTGTGTGGGCATTGTACAATCGGTCCAGGTTCATCCTTGGCACTCTCCTCACGTTGTACACCTTCGAAATGATAGCCTATCTAGTGGTGACTATTTTAATCACCACTCAGAAAGTATTCATAGGTGCGTGTAACGTGGCTTAACATTTTGCACGCTATAGAACAGAATATCCGTTATTCTCTCTATCATATACTATAGCGGTTACTGCTCAAGTGCTGGATTTCTCGCTTTGCATGTTGCAAAATGGTTCACCCCTTTTGCTCGAAATTACAAATGCAGCCCAGATCGCTCTCGGTGCACTGATGTGCCTGCTTGTCGTTATCAAATTCATCAGGGAGGCTCTTCAAATGTACAAAGCAAAAAAGGAAATCCGCCTGAACCGTTACATGAGCCTCCTTGTGAGGGAAGGCATGATCTACTTTATCGTGTACGTCTACGTCTCGTCCTTCCTTCCGTATTCTCTTCTATGCAAGTAGGCTAACGAGAAATGTTGATGAGTAGCATCCTCACGATGTCACTCCTCGGCATACTGTTCGACGCAGCAGCCATTCCACAGGACGGATGGTGGACACTGCTACTGGGCATTGCAGAATATACACCTCCATACACGCTCGTCCCCCGATTCATCCTGAATTTACGAGCAGTCTATGCACGCGATCTTCAAGGCAGACGGGGGAGCGACATCGACTCCGCTTTCGGTTTGTCATCGGGATCTGCGCATAGCGCTGCTGCGAGCGCGATCGTGTTTGCGGACGCTGGGCCGAATGAAGAATTGGGGCGGGGAGAAGAAATACAAATGGTAGAGAGGACCGGGGAAGATCGCGGCGCCGGTAGTAGTGCGTGAGGGAAATCGTTCTGTCGGGTTGTCGAGTCTGGTCTCTGAAATTGTATTCCGCGCATCCCCCTGGTGGTGCATGTCGTGTATTTATATAGCAGGTTCGACACGGAAAATGGACTCTCCGTCATTAATGTGGTGGATGCTTGACCAAGAATATGGTATGTGCCTCGTCTACCGTGTGTCGCTTGCAGAAGGAGTAAACCTAATGGTAGTAGACCCGGATCGCACGATCACCATGATTGTCGTTGTCTCATCTATCATGCTGTTTTCGGAGGGGCCTGTACGACACTGTACGGCTCTGCCATGGATCCCTCCAAAATCGGTGCGTGCTTATCACTCACCATCGACATTGCTGCAAATACGAACCAGATTTTGAAATGCTCGGAGAAGGGTCCCGCGAGCCAGTACACTTTCAAGCGACGGGGAGTACATCGAAAGGGTGACTCATCTTGTTCTATGACGGACATTGTCGCAATGTTGTCGCATTTCCGTCACAGATGTCCACGAGTCATCCAGGTTTTAGGTGTCTGAGAAAAGAAAGATAAAGATGTCATGTGTGACTGCGGGGATTGGTGGTTTTCTGATGGCTTTTTCAAATGGACCATCTGTGGTGGACGCATTGACTCTCGCCGCGTGCAAGTTTGATACCACTTCTTTGCGTGACAGAGGCGCTGGCTTGTTTTACATCATCCATCGTACACTGGCTACTTGGAACAATTCCGTTGCGCTGACATACCCAATCAGTTCCTCGCTGCAAAGAGTGTCTCTTTCGGCTGGTCGCTGCGGGAGGCCTTCCAGGCAGCATAGTACAGGGGCAGCCCATCTGTCAGCCCTGGCTTCTTTTGCTGCCAACCCAAGAGCGACTTGGCAAGGTAAGGTCGAAGAAGAGCCGTAGTCGCGAGCGCCTCTTCAAACGCTGTTCACCGATGAAACAAACGTCAGCCTCATACCACCCTCAGTGGATATTTTCAAACGCACGATTGGTAGGCTCGATCAATTGATATGGTCCCTTGGCGCCAGAGACCCGGATCAGCCTCCGAAGGAAGTCCTCTACGGATTCTGTAGTGTCGTTGCTGACATCTATCGCAAGCCCGCCGAGGATGGGCGCCTTCTCGACCGCTCGGACGTATGCGTCTGCGAGGTCGTCGGGGTGAATGAGCGAGAACCGACCTCCGGGTTTGCCGTACCACGCGAC
>JBBPRT010000069.1:0-28303 GCA_038093175.1 Boletus hoseneyae
GCTGGGTTTGTAAACAAGTGTATAGTTGAACTCTTGTAAGAGTTCGTGCCATTGGGCCTGGCAACCAGAAAGCATTTGAGGCTTTTTTCAGTATTCGAGATTTTTATGATCTGTCCAAATCTCGAAGTTAGCCTTTCCAATGAGGTAATGATGCCACTCCTCAAGAGCGTATATGATAGCGAGTAACTCCTTGTCATAGACTGGGTAGTTACGTTCAGCAGAAGAAAAAAAAAGAGAAAGAAAAGTGCAAGGGCACCATAACTTATCCTCCCCAAGGACCAATAAGACTACCCTGGAGGCGATGTTGCTGGCATCTGTTTTAACGCGCATGTCCTTGGAGGAATCCAGAAAAGCCAAGAGTGGCGTGATCGTAAATTGTTTTTTGAGCATATCAAACGCTTTTTGTTGAGCCTCCCCCCAGGTGTAAGGGACATTTTTCTTGATGAGGTCATTAAGGGGGTGAGCAATCTGTCCAAAACCATTAATGAAACGACAGTAATAATTACAAAGTCTAAGAAAAGATTGAAGATGTTTTAGTTTGGTATGCGCCGGCCAATCAAGAATGGCGTTGACCTTTTTTGGTTGCATGCCAACACCATTGGCTGAAACAGTCATACCTAAAAAGTCAACTTTGTCAGCATTAAATACACATTTTTCAGATTTGGTGTAAAGGTCGTTCTCACGAAGCCTATAGAGAACTTCCTTGACGACCTCTAAGTGTTCCTTGTTGGATTTGTTTTTTTTATAAATACACATGTCATCCAAGTAGACAATAACGACCGCATACATATTGTTGAAGATGTTGTTCATCATCTGCTGGAAGGTCGGCGGACTGTTAGTCATACCAAAATACATTACAACGGGCTTGTAAGCCCTGAGTGGTGTTACAAATGTGGCTTTCCACTTGTCGTCTTCCTTAATGCAGACATTGTTGTACCCCCACCTGAGATCGAGGCAGGTGAATTCGTCTGTGCCTTTGAGGCAGTCAACAAGTGCTGAAATGAGTGGAAGAGGGTATGAGTTTTTGACTGTGTCCTCCTTTAAATATTGGTAGTCCATGATCAGGCGCTTTTCACTTGTCTTTTTGGGAATAAAGAAGACAGATGCCATTTGTGGAGACTTGGAAGGGCGGATGTAGCCCTTCTCTTGTTCAGAAGCTATAAAGTTACAAACTTCTTCAAGTTCAGCATCAGATAAGGGGATTACCCGACCCTTTTTGGGTATAAAGTCGGGTTTGAGGTTGATACCATGGTCCCATGGTTTGTGGACCGGCATCCATTGTGATTCGTTTTTGCTAAAGATGTCAAGAAATTCATGATACTGAGGAGGTACTTTTCTGCAAGGCCTTTCTCAATAGAACGTACAGAGGTATTCCAGATACCATGAATGAGATTTGCTGCATTGATTGTAACGCAGTTGCGAGTGCAGCGGCAGAAGTTTATCGTTTTTTCAACTCAGTCAATGAGGGGGTTGTGGCATTTAAACCAATTGTATCCTAAATAAACCTTATGAGTACCCAAATTAGTTATTAAGACATTGATGCCTTTGGAATGTCCTTGATAGGATAAGACAAGAGAGACGTAATTGGTGATGTTACCGTGTGATGACATCGAGCCATCAGTGTTAGAAATGGAGCGAGGAAGAGATATTTTTTGGTCGGGATACCCAGTGACTGTACCTATTTTTTGTCCACAAACGTCTGGCAAGCACCAGAGTCTAGTAGGGCTTTTTCCATTGTTTTTTGCCATTTGTCATTGTTTTTGTAATAAATATTGGTGGCGATTTCAAATTCATCGCCATTGGGGATGATCCTGAGGTTAAGGTTAGTGGAGGAGGATTTTAAAGAAGAAAATGATTTAATCGAAGATTTTTTTATTTTTTCAGGAGAATTAAGCACACATGGTTTTATTTCTGGTGCTGCGCTCAAGTAAAATGCTCCTTCAGAAGGCATAAGAGAGGAACTAGACAATACAAAGTTTGATGAGTTATTATCGACCAACCCACCGTTCATCTCCCCTAGGATAGTAAAATGGTTATGAGAAACAGAAGAAGAGTATGTAAAAGAAGAAGCATTGTCCTTGGCCGAATGAACACCTCCCAGGTTCATTCAGCTCGACCTTTTCTCTTAAATCCGTCAGCAGCTAGTTGCTGGGCCTGTGCTATGAACATGTCATAATAGAAAGCCTTCGCTTCCTCTGTCTGCCATGGTGGGGCAGATGAGGGTGCTGGTGGAGGCGCAGAATGAGATAAAGCGGAGACAGGGGCAATGCCAGTAGTCGGGGCAAGTTCAATTTTGTGGATTTTGGAGTGCAGTGAGATAAAGCAGGTTCAACCAGTGGTAGGGTTGAATACCTGACGACCACGAGGGCAATGGGGTTTCTTGCAATTGCGAGAGAGGTGACTGACCTCTTCACAGTTGTAACATTTGCGGGTTTCGGTTTGTGATTGAACAGCCTGCGTGTCCATTGGTGCCCCCTGACTGGGCTACATACCGACCTCAGTAAATCGGGGCTCATCCCGAGGTCTAGTTGGAAGATTCTGCCTCTTGACGCGCATGGTGGTGAACATCTTGCTGATTTGGTCAGCTTCTGTTTGCCATGTGTGTAGAGTGTCCTCGATTGGCAGATTGCATATAGAGAGTTCGAAATAAATTTGATAGTCAAGGTGTTCTTTGTATAGTCTCAATGCGGCAGAATCAGTAATGGGTAGGTCCGTGTCTCGACGTAGCAGTTCGAATCATTGTGTGAAGACCTCCACTGGGAGGTTACCTTGTTTGAGCACCACCAATGACAGGTAAGCTTCTTGTTTCAACATGTCAATTCGAAAGAAATCCTCAATTTCCTTTTTCAAAGTTTCCCAAGATGGCCACATAAGGGTGAATGCCGTGAGTGTCGATCCGAGATCTGCGTACTTTTCCATAGTAATCCAGGCAAAGTTTTCTGCCTTGCCATTCATTCATAGTAGGACTGCGGCTGCTCACTGGTGGTTGTCTAACCCGTCATGACACTGTACCCATATCTCTACCCATACCCACCAAGACTGGAAGGTATTACAGTTACCGTCCCAGGTACTGGGCTCGGCGATTAATTTTGCTGGCAAGCCAGCCCTTTGATATGCCAGGGGCGGATTGTCGAATAGAGGACACTTAGAGGTTCACTGTCTGCATCGGTGCATCTGGTGAGGAGGAGGCGGAGCGGCAGTCTGGGCGGCAATGGAGGTTTGTAGCATTCCTTGCATAGTTACCATGGCATTTATAACGTCACACCATGTCGGACCGTCAGAAGTAACACCAGACATTCTTGGTGGTGTGGGAGGGATGGAAGGAGGTGAGGAACGAGGGGATTTATTGGTAATACCAGGATAGGTGACACAGGAGGGAGTGGGGTTGTAACACGTGAACCTCTCCTGGAACCATTCTTCGAGGGCGACTGTATTTTGGATGTTTTGCCTTCTTAATGCGAGGCTGACGTTGTCGGTGGGCAGGAGCGAGCTCAACTGCAGGGGAGGGGGTGCGTAGATGGGTGTGTTCTGGCGCCTGAACTTGCTCAGGTTCTGGCATAAGGAGAATGAAACTGGATGAGAACTTGGACGAGTTAGACCTGCGTTCTAGCAGGTATGATGAGGGAACTGATTGATATGACAAGTTGGGAGTCGGTGTCATGGACCATGATGAGCGAGATAACACAAGATGATGATGGTATTGAAACGAAGAAACAATGTAGCATCTGTTAATGAGGATGAGTTTGGCGCAATGCAATGGTAGGGAAGAGGAGTAGTAAACAAAGTGGGCCCCCAAGGGAGAGTAGACAAGTGAATAGGACTAAGAAAAAGACGACGAGAGGGAACGGTATATATATGATACTAGGGTGGTTTAGGGTAGGTCATCTGAGTCCTAAATAGTTGAGGGCTGGTGAGGGAAAGACAAAGATAAGGAAACATGAGGAAACAGTAAGGTAACCGTGAGACATGACATCATAGATAGACGAGAGTCTGGACTTGGTCTGGGCTTGAGTCACGTGTTGTCTCACGGTCACGTGACAAGGAAGAGCAGAAAGTCACGTGATCCTAAAAGGGGTAAAGTCATGTGACTGCGAAAGTGAAAAGTGTTAAGTACAATGAAGTGAATAAAATAAGAAAAATATAGCATGAGGTCCAGAACTATAACAGAGAAGGGGTGTTGGGTGTCTTATAAAGTTGAAAGGACCTGGGGTGAAGTTGTTAGGGTCAATGTTGTCAGGGTTTTCTGGCAACAAGTAGTTGGCAGGTGGAGGTGTGGGTTGACGGTTGGTGTGAAGAATTCTAAGGCTGCTGCTTCTTGTCATCATTCATAACAGTTCAAGAAGTGAGTGCACATAGAATATGAGGGAAGGGCAATGTAGTGAGGTTGGGCTTCACTACAGTCCTATTCAGGTGAAACTGGATGAAAACCTTGAATGAGACAACCTAAGAAAATATAGATAAAGACGATAGGAAAGATTCGTTGTAGAAGAAACACAGTGACGAAGAGGTGATACGTTTCAATGTCAGCCTCAACATGGACAACGAGATAAAGGTTTGAGATTGGTACAATGACAGTTAACAGATGTAGCATCCAATCACAAGAATGAGACAGCAAAGTGCAAGGGTAGGGAAAGAAGTAGTAAACAATAAGTCCAAGGCCCCCAAGGGAGAGTTAGACAGATGAATAGGACTGGGGAAAGATGACATAGGGGTACGGTTTATATATGTAAGTAAGGTGCTTTAGGGTAGGTTGTCTGAGTTTGAAAGGATTGAGGGCCGGTGTGAGAGAAAGAAAAAAGAAAGAGAGATAAGGAACATGCATAATAAGCAAGGTGTCTGTGTGGCATGACCTCATTGATAAGGCAAGAGTCTAGACTGGGTCTGGGCTCAAGGTCATGTGGTTCCCATGGTCACATGCAAGGATCACATGACGAGAAAGAGCGGAATGTCACATGATTGGAAAAGGGGTAAGTCAGGTGACTTGGTCATGTGACTGTGAAAGTGAAAATATGTTAAGTATGACAATTAAAAGACAAGTAAAAACGTAGCATGAGGTCCTGAACTATAACAGGAGGTGGATCAGATACGAGAACTCATTTGTGTTGGTGACAATCCTCAATATTGCTTCTATGTCCTGTGTCCGGTTTAGGTCTCCTTATACCAGGGTGTGTTGGTGTAAAGGGCATCTTTGGAAGTGGAGGACTTGGACTTGATTCAGGACTGAAATGAAGTGGAGATTCTGATCTTGGTGGCGTTTGTGGAGGTATCCATTGATTTGGATCAGAAGAATTACCATGGGGAATTGCAGTAGGTATGTAAACATAACATGTTGGAGGTTCAGGGTCTGGTTGATCTTGAATATTGTCATTTACCCTGTTTTCATTGATAGGAATAGGGGCAGGTCTGTTGACTTGGTCTCTGGAACAATGTGAAAAATAGTTTTCATCAAAAGTGGCATTAGTAGTGACAATGACTTTATGCTTTTGTTTTGACCAAAAATGCCAACCTTTGGTATTTGGTTTATACCCTATAAATGTCATTTCCTCAGATTTGGGAGATAGTTTGTCTTGCCGTTGTTCTGAGGGAATGAAAACATATGCTCGACATCCAAAGACTCTGAAGATGCATTAGGTTTCTTCCCATGGAATATTTCTATGGGAGTTCTCCAATTATGACGACACATGGGTTATCTATTGTACAAATGTACTGATGTCTCTACAGCCTCTTGCCAGAACACTTTAGGAAGGCAATCATGCTGATGCATTGCTTCTGCCTTTTCCATAATGGTTCTATTGAATCTCTCAGCTCTACCATTCTGCTGAGGTGTGTGAGGGACAGAAGTCTGGTGAGTGATACCTTGAGAAGTGAGGAACACCTGAAACTTATGAGACATGAATTCCCCCCCACAATCCGAATGTACAGAGGTGAGCATATGACCAATGAAAGTCTCAGCCCAAGAGATCATGTTACGGAAGTTAGACAAACAATCCAACTTGGCCTACAAGAAGAAAAGTAAGGTGTACCCAGAATAATCGTCAATAAAAGTGAGGACAAACCTAAAACAAGAGCGAGATTCGATTGGAAAAGGTTCCATTAGGTCTGTGTGTGCTAGAGCAGGGGGACAAGAAGTCCTCTTGTCGGATGTGGTAAACGAGCAATCCAGCATCTTTTCTAAAGAACAACCCTTACAAGGGGAGTTAGAGGAAGGAGGTGTGAGAGAGGGAACTCTGGATAAGTGGGTATGTGCATGGTGTAAAGCATTTTTAGAGGTGTGTCCAAAACATTGATGCCAGATAAGATAAGACTTATCATCTGCAAGAGAGGCTATATATCCATGATCTGGAGTAATCACTTTAGACTGAAACCAGTGTAGATTGTTAGCAGGGAATAAAGCAATAGCCTGTATCACCTTGCATTCTCTCTTGTCCCAAATACATAATCTAAAACTGTTGATCTCACAGCGATGGCTGTGGTTGGTAAGAGAAGAAACTGAAAGTAATCTGTGAGTAGAGTAAGGTGCATACCAAACTTCTTTAAGACAAACTGTAGGAGGAGTGAATCCTCCATTGATCTGTTGGATGAGAATGGTTCCAGGTCCATACATGGATACCTTAGATCCATTAGCTATGGAAGCTTGACGTACTTCCATGCCTAGATGTACGAAATCTTCAATAAATGGAGATAAGTGGTCTGTACATCTGCTGTCGATCATCGAATGGGATCTGCTGAATGCAGACTTCTTATCATTCTGAAGTGTATTTGCTTCAATGTAGTAGCAAAGGTATTGGTTGGATTTCTCGTCATAGAACATGTCCATGTCTGGATCTGTTACTCTATAGGTACCACCACTATCACATATAGGAATATTTCCTTCATGTGTTCTCCTTTTGGATAAGTAATCTCTACCACGTTGGTTCTCCTCTCGTTGTAATATAGAAAATGTGAGGGCGGAAGAGTGAAACTCTTTAGTTTGTGTGTAGGGAGTAGATGGTGAAGGAAAAGTAGAATCCAAATATTGAAATGAGTGTTGCTCAAAACTAAACCTCCTGAAGATAGAACAACTTTGTTCTTCTTGTTTTTCTTTCCTTTCATATCTTGCTTTAAAAGCGGTAAAGGATCTCGTTGCAAGGGCAATGGTTCTCGTCTCTCAGACAGTTTAGCTTCTGAGTCTGAGACTTTAGAAAGAGGAGTGACACTGAAAGGAACTATTTGCATGATCCATACCCATATCATTGGTTTCTTTGATTTGGACAGTTTCCTCTACATCTATGTTTCCTTCTTCATTTTGATCCCATCTCACCCCATGAGAAGAGGTGGTCATTGTCAGCGACGATGTTGGTCTGATCCTCTGGTACTTCGTTTAGCACTGGTTCATTCATAGTGACTTCATGAATAAAACCTTCTCCCTAGACCATATTGGTCTAAGGGGCCTTTCCTTTTCCTTTTGCATCTTTTTCTTTTGGCCCATCTCGAAACCATTGTGGTTTCAGTTCTTCTGAAAGTTAGCTTTGCCTTGGTAGGGTTTTTTGTTTACCCCAAGGCGTACTCCTCCAGAGGTACTCAATCCCAAAGAACCTGTGTGATTCTATTGATTGTTGAATTGTCCCTGAGGACGTCTCTACTGATTAGATTTAGATGGGCCTTTATGAATCACAGTGGTACAATGGGTGGAAGAAGTGCTTACATTGTCATTCTCTGCAAAGTTAATGTGGGAAGCTAAACCACCTTGAGTTCCTCTAAGGGAAACTTCAGAAAGAATCTTTTTAGTAATGTTATCCACCGAAAAATCGGAGGCAGGAGTGGTTTGTGCGACAATGGAAGCAAGAGAAAAGAATGAATCTGGAAGACCCAAAAGGATGAACATAGCTTGAAACGAGTCTGGCAGCCTTAAGCCAGCCAAGCTTAACTGATCAAACAAGAATGTAACCTTGGCAATGCTCATTTGAGTGTTTCTCAGGTTGATCCTGGAGTTAAGGATCTGATGAAATAAATAGAATTGACCAGACAGACCTTCAGATCTGAAGAGGCTAAACAATTTGTTCCAAAGTGCTTTCACAACTGAGGGATGCATAGCAGGAGTAGTGGGATATTTGTAGGAAACCAGATGGAGAAATTGATCTTCAAAGGTGTTAGCAAGAATGCCACAAACCTGTTTGTCGATGGTGATCCATTTAGGTTGGTCTGCTCCAAGAGTGGTGTCATGAGCGATGGATCCATTGATAAATCCCCAGACTAATAAAAATTAGAGAACCGATTGAAGACGTTGGGACCTGATGGGGTAGTTGGACTGTCCCTTGAGAACAGGGATGCAATTAAGAATGGTGTTGTTGACTTTGAAGTTGGTGGAGGTAGTAAGAGTGGCCATTTAGAAAAGAAGAATGTCTATGAAGCCTTCATCAGCAATCAGAATGTCAAATAAATATTGGAGAAGTAAGAATGGTGCGTTGTCTGCATGTCCTAATCCTGTTCCTGTGCCTTATCCCTGTGTTCCTGATAGTGTCCTCAGAGATTTTCCAGGTCTCCAGTGTGTGATAATCCAGGAACAAAAGCAGTGAAGCTTCTGATTACGTCCAAGAGACTTCTGGAATTTTCAATCTCAATAAAGCTTTTACTCTATTTTCGTTCAGGGACCTTCATAAGGTTTCTCTACATAATGTGTAGGTAATGGCATCCATGAGAAAGATTCAAAATGTTCTAGAAATAATGTATTGAAATAATGAGAATTTATCATGTACCTGTCTGACATAAGTCCCTTTTCTATTAGAATTTCTCTTTGCGCACATGAATGGTATGGTACATCTAAAGTCTCTGGATTACTCCAGGCATTCATAGCAGCAAAGGATAAATGGGGATCAGACATTTTGAAAATATATGAACGATCACAAGTGTGATGACAAGATCAAGTAAGGGGGATGGAAGAAGAAAGATGAAGTCCACTCCTATACATGGCAATGAGTTCTTCATTGTTGTTCGCCCTCCTCAGCAGCTTCTCTTCTTTGTCTTCAGTTAATTTCTGCCAGGGTATTGTAGACATCATTTAATTGTTCTGGCAAATCTTCGAAAGAACAAATTAGTCTTTGGATAGGGATAACCCTTGCGAGAAGAATTTTGTCATTTTCATAAAGGCATTGTGACTCACCCAAGTAGAAAGAAATTCTAGCCTAGAAATTGTAAAGTTAATTCCAGGTTTGCATACTCATCCCAAAGATTTTCTACTCCAATTGAGGAAGCAGCACTCAATATCTCTCAATGATTTTGTAGAGATCAATGGATTGTTCAGTCCGAAAAACAGGAGTCATCACTTTGAAAAGGAAGATGTTGGCATAGTTGGAAGGTGGAAAGAGGTCACGATGGAAGGTCTTGAATCCTTGGTCATGGATGTGGAGGTTGCCAGTCTTGTCGTAAGTGCGAACTGGGAAAGCCCATCCAGCTTTCTTGAGGTATTGGCCAACGGTTTCATCAAGATATCAAAGGCTGTTGATGGGTTGTCTTTGAACCACAAGGTGATTCGGATGAGTCTCCTCCGGGCAAAGCCTGAAGGGAATTACCTGTCAAGGGGAAATCTCCACTTCTCTAAGGTTGAGAAGTGGGGTCTGGTGTTGGAACCAGACAGGGGCTACCAGTTTCATCACCCTGATATTGGATGACACTTCCACCACCATGTAGTGACTGTGCTGAGTCAGAAGCGATGGTAGGGATGGGGGTGGATGGAACACAAAGTGTTCTTAATGGATGTCCCAAATCTCCTAATCGTCTTCGTCAAGTATTATCCACTTGCTCTCCATGTTCCTGTCAATGATGTTGGCACCTAGAAAGGTGTCCTCCATCCAGAGGTACTCCATGTCCTCTGAATGACTGGAAACTATATACTCGCCTCTCTCCAGATTCAAAATGTCCGCTCCCAGAAGGTCAATCATTTTCTGAACACTGATTAGACTGACTGGCTTTGGCTGAAGTACTGGGAGTGATTCTTTGACCAGAGCTTGATTCATGGGACCCAACGGACGATTGTTGCGAAGCATGGGTCCGTTGGTCGAGACGAGGAATGTGATGTATTCCCTGTTGATGAGTAGTTGGATTTCTTCAGGGTCTAGCTGGAAGCGTTCCCTAGGTGGAGGGGGGGAGAGAGTGGGAGGATGAGCGAGGTTGGGCAACTGATAAAGTAGCAAGTTCATTGATTAGAGAGTCGATAAACGGTGGAGGTGAAATGGGAAGATGAGAAGGGCTGTTGTTGAGTGTGGATGAGGGCAATCTTGGGAGTCCGAATGGAGCTCTTTCGATATGGGATGGTGTGAGGAAGTAAGAGCCTGGAGAAGAAGGCAAAGAAATAACTCTAAAGGTAATAAAAGGATCGTTATGATCACTTAGTCTCTGAGAATCAGTTCTCAGATAATGTTATAGTTCAGAACCTTCACGCTACATTTTCATTTTCTTTCACTCATCGAACTTAACATATTTTTACTTTCACAGTCACCTGACTTACCCCTCTTTGGGTCACGTGACATTCCGCTCTTCTTCGTCATATGACCTCTGCACATGACTATGGGAACCATGTGACCTCTGGTCCAGACCTAGTCCAGACCATCGTCTTATCTATGATGTCACGCCTCACAGACACCTTATGTTCTCCTCATGTCTTTTATCTTTCTTCTTTACTTCTTTCTCTCACACCAGCCCTCAATCTTTTCAGACTCAGACGACCTACCCTAAAGCCCCGTATTCACATATATAAACCATACCTCTACGTTGCCTCTTCCTAGTCCTATTCATCTGTCTTACTCTTTCTTGGGGGCCTTGGACATTTGTTACTACTCCTTTCCCTACCCTTGCACTTTGCCGTCTTATCCTTGTCATCGGATGCTACATACTTTCTTTGTTGCAATTCCAGCCACCACATTCCACATCTACCTCGTCATCACTGTCGACTCCCAGTCTCAACAAATCGTCTCTATAAGTTCTCTCGTTAGACCTAGTATCCAAGGTCTATCTTGTTCAAGGTCTTCATCTGGTTTCACCTGAATAGGACTGCCATGAAGCCCAACCCCGCTACGTTGCCCTTCCATTACCTTCTATGCACACTCACTTCTTGAACCATTCCAAACATCATCAAGAAGCAGCAGCCCTAGAATTTTTCTAACTCAACCGTCAGCCTACACCTCCTCCTGCTAACTACTTCTTGTGGAAGAACCCAGATAACATCGACCCTAACAACTCCACACTGAGTCCATTCAACTTCGTCCCTCATTCAATGCCCCTCCTCCTGACACCAGAACCTGAGCAAGTTCAGGTGCCAGAACACACCCGCATTCGTACTCCCTCTCCTGCCCACCATCAGCGACAGCCTTGCATTAAGAAAGCAAGGCATCCAAAATACAGTTGTTCACTGAAAACAGTCCCTGGAGAGGTTCGTGTGCTTCGACCCTGCTCCCTCCTACGTCTCCCATCCAAGTTTCACCTGTAATCTCCTCTCCCTCCATCACCGCCTCCTCACCAAGAATGTCTGGAGTCACTTCCAACAGTCCAACATGGTGTGATGTCATCAACACCATGAATGCAATGCAAGAGATGTTGAGAACCTCCATCGCCGCCCAAACCGCTGCTCCTCCCCCATCCCGTCACATTGATGCAGATGGCAAACCTCTTTTGCCACTCTTCAACAATCATCCATACCCAAGGGCTGGTCTACCAGCAAAACTTATTGCCGAGCCCAGTACTTAGGATGGCAATCGCAACACCTTCTGCTCATGGTGGGTAAGAATAGAAATCTGGGTCCAATGTCATAAGGGCCTGGACAACAGACAATGGGCCGCCGCCGTTCTCTTGCGGATGAACGTAAAAGCCGAGAATTTCGCAAGAATCACTATGGAGAAATATGTGTCATGAGGAGCAACTATCACCACCTTCACCCTGATGTGGCCCTCATGGGACACTCTTAAGGAGGAAATAGAAAACTTCTTCCAAATTGATGTACTAAAGCAAGAAGCATACATCAAACTTGTGGCGCTCAAACAAGGCAATCTCCTGGTGGAGATTTTTACTCAACAATTTGAACTGCTTCGCAAGGATGTGGACATTGCTGTCACCGACTTGGCCACACTTCGGTTATACAAGGAAAGGTTGGACTATCAAATTTATTTCCAACTCTCGATGCGCAAACCAGCCGTCAAAGAAAAACTTATCGAATGGCAGCTAGAAGCTGACAAGGTTGGCAAAATGTTCACCACCAATGGGTACAGTCACTTGGTATCCAAACCAAAAAATTATCCCTTCCACGTTCCATTTCTAACACTGATGGCTCAACATCATCACATGGCAACATTACTGATTATGTCCCTCTGGTTTTATCTTATTAAGGACATTCCGAAGGCGTGAATGCCTTGGTAACTAATCTAGGAACTCATCGAATTTATTTAGGATACGACTGGTTTAAACACCACAACCCCCTCATCGACTTGGTTGAAAAATGATTAACTTCTGTCGCTGCATACGTAACTGTGTTACGATCAATGCAGCAAACCTTGTCCACGGAATCTGGAATCTCTCCATATGATCAATTGAGGAGGGCCTCGCTGAAAAGGTACCTCCCCAATATCATGAATTTCTTGACGTTTTCAGCAAAAACGAGTCACAAAGGATGCCGGTCCACAAACCCTGGGACCATGCCATCGACCTTAAACCCGACTTTGTACCCAAAAATGGTCAGGTAATTCCTCTTTCCAACGCTAAACTCGAAGAAGTTCACAATTTTATAGCTTCTGAGCAAGAGAAGAGCTACATCTGTCCTTCCAAGTCTTCTCAAACAGCACCAGTATTCTTCATTCTAAAAAAGACTGGTGAAAAACATCTTGTCATGGACTATCAATATCTAAATGAGGGTACAGTAAAAAAACTCTTACCCTCTTCCTCTCATTTCAGCACTCGTCAATCGCCTTAAATGTGCAGACAAGTTTACCTGTCTTGATCTTAGATGGGGTTACAACAATGTTCGCATCAAGGTGACGAGTGGAAAGTCATGTTTGTAACACCACTTGGGGCTTACGAGCCTGTTGTAATGTATTTTGGCATGACTAACAGTTCGCCAACTTTCCAACAGATGATGAACGATATTTTCAATGACATGTATGCCGTCGTCATCATCTACCTAGATGACATATGGATTTATACAAAAAAAAAATCCGATGAAGAACACTCAGAGGTCGTCAAGGAAGTTCTCCGCAGGCTTCACAAGAATGACCTTTACACAAAACCCAAAAAATGCATATTTAATGCTGACAAAGTTGACTTTTTAGGCATGACAGTATTAGCTGACAGTGTCGGCATGCAACCGAAAAAGGTTGACGCCATCCTTGATTGGCCAGCACCTACCAAATTAAAGCAACTCTAGTCCTTCCTTAGACTATGTAACTATTATCGACATTTCATTAACAGTTTTGGACAGATCGCCCGCCTCCTTAACGACCTCACTAGGAAAAATGTTCCATATGTCTGGGGGAGGCTCAACAGAAAGTGTTTGACATGCTCAAAAAACAGTTCACAACCGCACCACTCCTGGCATTCCCTGACTCCTCGAAGGACATGTGCGTTGAAACAGACGCTAGCGACATTACCTCAGGCGCAGTATTATTGGTCCTAGGGGAGGATAAGTTATGGTGCCCCTGTGTGTTTTTATCTCATTCTTTTTCATCTGCTGAACGTAATTACCCCATCTATGACAAGAAATTGCTTGCTATTATATGCGCTCTCAAGGAGTGGCGTCACTATCTCATTGGAAAGGCTAATTTCGAGATTTGGACAGATCACAAAAATCTTGAGTACTGGAAAAAGCCTCAAACACTTTCTGGTCACCAGGCATGATGGCACGAACTCCTACAAGAGTTCAATTATACTCTCGTTTACAAACCGGGCAATACGAACGGCTGTGCTGACACTCTTTCTCGTCATCCAGATCATGGTGACACTGTCGATAAATTAAACGAGAACATCACCATTTTCACTTCCAATGTTCTCTATTTTTCTTCTTTATCTTTTCCCGTCGAACTTACTTCTCCTGATGCCCACTTACCCTCAAAGGGCTCCTCCTCCACTGCAGGTTTTGACCTGTACTCCACCATTGATCTTGACATCCCTGCCCACAATTAGAAACTCATCTCTACCTATGTCAAGATCCAACTTCCTATTAGAACTTACAGGAGAATTGCACCATGCTCAGGCCTTGCCTTCAAGCATAAAATTGACATCATGGCCAGAGTCATTGATGCCGATTATAGGGGAGAAATTGGTGTAATTCTCTTCAACCATTCCGACTCCTCTTTCCACATTTCAAAGTTTGACCGCATCATACAACTAATTATTGAAAAAATAGAAAACCCCATACTATTAGAAACAACAACTCTCGATGAATTAAAATAAAACAGCAAAGGGTTTGGCTCCACAGGAGTTCAAGCCATTTCATCCACGTCTCTTGCCCCGAATTTCAAAACTAAACTATGCATGGAATCTTCTAGGTTAAACATTGACGCAGTTAACGAATACAAATACTACGCAACAGACAGACTTTTCAGAAATTCGAATGGCATCGTTTTTGTGCCCCCTTCTCTTCACAATAAACTAATTTCTATTTTTCATGACTCTCTAGTTGCTGGCCATCCTGATCGCGACCGTACTATTGCTTTCATTCAAAAATTTCACTGGTGGCCTGGCACTGCCAAAGACATTTCTACCTACATTGAACACTGTCAGGTGTGCTCCCTCACGAAGGGTTTGAGTTGCACATTTACACATATTTAGGTGCAAAGCACATATGCATGTACCAGATGAAAAGTGCTGAAGGCTCGATGCGAAATCCCTGGAATGTATCCACATTGGTTATGCTGAGAATAGAAAGGCATTTGTGTGCCTACATTGCCCAACAGAACAAATTCTCAAATCTAGAGACATAATCTTCAACAAAAAGAACAAAAATGGTCCTACTTGTGTCAGTATTGACATCAATGATCAACCTATTGATGAAAGCACCCATCTACATCACAAGGAAGCCACAGATACAAGAAGTGAAGCTCCCGCAGCTGCAGAAACTGTGAAACAGGGGTTAGGGACCTAGATTGTCTCTGATGATGAAAAGGGTGAAAGCAGCAACAATGAAAGCGAATGGGAAGTGGAATGTGCCTTGGATGACTCAAACAACATGTAAAATATGGGTGAACTGAGTGAAAAACAGTGAAAAATGGTGAAAAATGATAAAAAACCCACTCACCAGGTCCAAACCCATTCCAAAAAGAGTCATCGCCCATTTGTCAAACTACCCACAGCCCAACGAGGTCCACCCAAGCCATATCCATACCTGGTTCCTCCACCAGAAGTCCACAGGTTGATGAGACAAAGGAGAGTTCCTGTATCTGATGATGACATGCAGTATTTTGTTAATGGATACAAATGGTAACACTACAAGACTTACGTGAAGCAGGGAAGGATGTAGAAAGAAGTGGAGATGAGGAAAAGGATGGTGAAGATGATGAAATATGGGAAATGAGCAAAATAGCAGGAACAAGTGGGTATAAGATGCCATCAACTGCTGAGCAAGCATATCGAGCTAACATAACCATGGACAATAAACCACACACCTACAATGAGGCAATGAATCAATCTGATTCTGATCTGTGATACAAGGCAATGGAGGACGAATTGGTGATATTTAAGAAACTGAAGCTATATGAAGAAGTTGAGTGACCACATGACCGAAAGGTCATTGATTTAAAGTGGGTCTTCAAAATTAAATGTGGCCCATACAGCAAAATCAAAAAATATAAGGCTCAACTCAACTCATAGCGAAAAGCTTCACCCAAATACAAAGTATTGATTACACTGACACCTTTGCATCTGTCACCAAATTCGCCACAATCTGAGCTCTTCTTGCTCTTGCTGCCAAATATAACCTTGAAATCCAACAAATGGATGTTAAATCCACCTTTCTGAAGGGCAAACTTGATGAAGAAATATTCCTCAAGCCTTTCCCCAGCTTCTGACCATCACGATACAAAGTATAAAGGTTGCTATGAGCCCTCTATGGTTTAAAAAAAGCTCACAAATCATGTTATGAATGACTATATGCTGTTTTCCTGGCTCTCAGATTCTCACGATGCGATGCAGATCACAGCATATTTTACAAGGTCAAAAATGGCATACTTATCATTGTCATAGTATATGTTGACAACAAGCTCATGCTATCAAACAACTGCAAAATGATTAAGGAGCTAAAGGTACAATTTACTCGTGAATACAAAATAACAGACCTAGGAGAGGCTTGATGGATTCTCGGGATTGACAAATGGACTATTGAATTGTCTCAAAGTCAATATATCAAGTCCATACTTGAATGCTTCAATATGGCAAATGGTTGCCCCATCTTGACACCAGTTGATACAAATGTAAAACTGGTGAAATTAGCTGAAGTAGAAATGGACATATACAAGTACCAAAGTGCACTTGGAGCACTAATGTATGCCATGCTAGCTACATGTCCCAACCTCGCTTTCACTATAGAAATGCTTAGCAAACATTCTGTGACACCATATGCTCGTCTTATCTTTCGAGGAACTACCAAGTTGAAATTAATAGGCTATGTTGATGTGGACTGGGCAGCTGATATAAATGATTGACAATCCATCACAGGCTATATTTTCATCCTTGCTAGAGCAGCCATTAGCTGGTCATCAAAGAAACAGCCATCTGTCACTCTCTCAAGCACAGAAGCTGAGTACCTCACTACCACTGTAGCTACGAAAGAAGCCATTTGGCTTCATACCCTATTCGACGAACTTGACACAGTCTCATCCCATCCTATAACATTACTAATTAACAATCAATCAGCTATGGCTGTCGCAAAAAAATGCTATGTTTCATGATTGAACAAAACACATTGTGATATGACACCATTTTATTTGGGAGAAGCTGGATTTGGGTGAGATAGTGGTGGAATACATTCCAACGATGGAGCCAGTTGCAGACATTCTTACCAAAGGACTTTCTCATGACAAGCATATCTGATTTTCGAAGAGTATGGGTATGGCTTTCCAACCCATCACTCATTGTTATAGTTCAGGACCTTACGCTGCGTACTTTCATTTTTCTTCATTTTATCGGACTTAGTCAATTTCACTTTCGCAGTCATGTGACCAAGTCACCTGACTTACCCCTTTTTAGATCACGTGACATTCTGCTCTTCTCCGTCACATGATAACACGTGACCGTGGGATAACACGTGACTCGAGTCTAGGTCCAGCCCAGACTCTCGTCTTATCTATGACGTCACGCCTCACGGTTACCTTGCGTCTTCCTCATGTTCTCTTACCTTCTTCCTTCCCACACCGGCCCTTAATTATTTAGGACTCAGACGACCTACCCTAAACCTCTCATATTTACATATATAAACCGTACCTCTACATCGTCCATCCCCAGTCCTATTCACTTGTCTACTCTCCACTTGGGGCCTGGACTCTTGTTTACTACTCCTTTCCATACCTTTGCACTTTGCCGTCTCATCCTCGTCATCAGATGCTACGTCGTTTCATCGTTTCCATCCCAATCAACGATTTCACTATCCTCGTCGTCGTCGTGATCGATACCCGTCGACAACTCATTATCAGCATAAGTTCCCTCGTCCAACCTATTAACTAGGTTGTTCTCGTTCAGGTTCAAGTCCTGTTACACTCATTGAGGGGGTGTGTTGTAAATTGCTGATGCATGGACAATGAGGATGTATTAGGTAATCACTTACCTTAAAAGTACAGAGTTTTTCCTTTGTCACATCTCAGTCTAGTACTGTCATTCGAGACTGAGGTGAGACTATTTTTACTTAGACTTCCCTATTATTTTACTAATGATTCTTAGTAAACTCTGTACTCTCATTAGACCTGGTCAAGTCCTCAGAACAAAATTATCTGCCTGGATTTTTATAGCAGCATGTGTTTTTCCACATTTTAGTGAGCACATCATCAATTCATGTGGCAAAGCTATCAGTGGCTGATGCCAATGTAGCAGCTAGTTCGGTTTCCATGCAAGGTACATAAGTGTGGATGATGGAAAATGGAGAACTCCAGGTTGCTCCCTGTTGTTTGGAGTTATAGGAGAATTGAGCAATAGGGAGCCAATCTACCCATCTATCTTGTTGGTCAGACACGAACAGGTATAGGTACTGTTGGAGGTTTCTATTCATTCATTCTGTTTGTCTATCCATATACAGGTGGAATGTGGTGGAGAGTTTAGGTGAGATGCCAAGATGTTTACATGGATCGATCATAACTGTGGAAGCAAATTGAGGACTGTGGTTGGAGATAATACTCTGGGGAAGCCTATGATTCTTCCATATATGGTGAAGGTACAACCGAGTGGTGTCCATAGCAGAAGTGGTTTATAACAGAGTATAAACTCCACTTCTTTTGAGAAGTGATCAACTATTACAAGAATAGAGTCATAGCCATTGGAGGGAGAGAGATTGGTGGTGAAATCTACTGAGATATCTTCCCATAATTTGTTCAGCATTTCAAAAGGGGGGAGTTTCCCTAAAGGGAGTTGATTGGTTTCCTTGAAATGTGCACAATGATCACACTGGCTAACATAGTTTTTGACAAGGGTGAAAAAACCATCTCAAGCATAATGTTTTCTGATGAGGGCAAGGGTCTTTTCTGCTCCGAGGTGACCGGCAATGGGTGTGTGGTGATGAAGACATAGTACTTCCATTCTTAAGTTGTCATGATCTGCTACAAAGATCTGACCTTGATCATTTAGAATGGTTTCCTCTTCTGTGGATGTCATTCCTTGACTTTCTAGTTCTAGAACTTTGGACTCTTTCAGCATTACAGTAGTGGTTTTAAAGCGTGAGAGTAGTTCTTTAGCATCAGTGGTTAAGTGGACGGTGGTAGCAGCAATAGAGGTTCTTGTGGAACTGAACCCATCATGTCCATGGTCTGTTTTATATAAGGATTCCACTTTAATAACAGATGATAAATCTATTCTTTTGATGATGAGCTGAGCTACCTGGTCGCCTTCTTTTACTTCAAAGTCAGTATCTGGGAAGTTCAAGAGGAGAACCTTTACAGATCCTTGGTAATCAGAATCAATTACTTCTACTCCCACGTCAATCATATGTTTAGTAGCAAGTCCGCTTCTAGGTGCTATTCTTCCATAAGTGCCGTGTTATAGGATGACAGCTATCTGTGTATCAACTAGAGTTTTCTCATGTTTAGGAACTATTGCCATTTATGTGCTATAGAGATCTAGGCCAGCAGCATGCTCACTTCCCCTAGTTGGGAGATGAGCTTTTTCTGAGAGTCTTTTAACCCTGAAGGGGTATGCATTGGTGACTGCGGTAATATGTTCCTTTGGTATTACTAATACTGCTTTGTTGTCATCTTCTATTTCTATGGTGTGGTCTGCACATCTAGAAAGTGCATCAGCTTTACCTATTTGGGTGCCTGCTTTGTGTACCCATTTGTAGTTAAAATAGGTTAGGTATTATGCCCATCGAGCCTGATGTCAGTCAAGGTCTTGCCATTGCATGAACCATTGTAGATTGGCATGATCATTCCATATTTCAAATTGAAGTTGTGCTCCTTCTAGGTAGTGGTGGCATTGTTTGAGGCTTCAGATTATGCTAAGCATTTTCTTATCTGCTATCAGGTAGTTTTATTCTTTGGGGAATATAGAGTGGGAGGAGAATGTGATGGGGTGCAACTTTTCATCTTGTTCTATGGATACTATGGCACCAGTGGCGAAATTTGACGCATCGGTCTCTAGACGGAACTATTTGTCTATATCCAGGTAAACAAGGATAGGGGCGGTAGTGAACCTTCCCTTAAGCATATCAAACGCATTCTGTTGGTCTATTTCCCACTTAAATGGAGTGTCCTTTTTGTAAGATCATTGAGTGGTTGAGCTACCTATGCGTAATCTTTGGTGAAGTGATGGTAGAAGTTGGTGAGACCCAAGAAGCTTCTAATGTTATGCACCATTCTAGGTGTTTGCCATTTAGTAATGGCTTTCACCTTCTCATTATCCATTTGGATACAATTTCTAGACATGATCATTCCTAAAAATTCTACTTCAGTGACACAGAAGCTACACTTCTTTGATTTAGCAAAGAGGTTGTTTGCTTCTAGGCGGCAAAGCACCTCTAGTACTACTTTGTCATGTTCCTTGATATCAGGGGATTTGGTAAAGATCATAAGATCATCAATATAGACCATCATTACTTCTTCCATGTCAGAGAAGATTTGTTCATCATGGTTTGGAACATAGCTGGGAAGTTACAGAGGTCAAAGAAGATGACCATGGGTTCAAACAATCCATGATGATATATAAAAGTGACCTTCCATTCATTACCTTCCTTAATGCAGATGTTGTTGTACCCCCATCTGAGATCTATTTCGGTAAACCATTGGATTGGGCCTTATTGTCAATGACGACCTCATACAATCTATGCATGGAACTGTCCACATCATCTTCCATAGTAATGTCGCTGGTGGAGGGGCTTTGGAGAACGATGGCTTTTGTTTTGGTGTAGAATAACAATATGGTGGGTTTGGGCTGTCTGGGTCTCAAAGCGATGCTGTGCCATTCTTATATACCTATTTCCATGTGATATAATTATGTCATCAGAGAATGTCAAGTGGAATGTGGTTATTCATTATCAGACCATTGTTACCTGTTTGTGTATGTTCGCGTATCACGCTTGTGTAGTGGCTGCGTACTAACTATTACGTAGTGGCCATCCAATAGTGGTCTTATTTAGAGTTTGCCAGGTGGTCAGTTATACTGTTCGCTTAGTGTTTGTGTGTTCGTCCAGTGTTCATGCACCTGTTGTCTAGTGTTTATGTGCTCATTGCCTTACACCTCTATTGATCTACCATTCTGTGTCACTGTGAGTATTGCTTTTGTACACACAGTGAACGTGGCAGTGCTGATCTGAATATATACATATACTTAGTTGGCCTGATCACACATATAGATGGACCGAAAACATGCAGCTCGCCCTGAGCCATTTACCACTTCTCACATGCTACATTAAATAAATTAACGGTATAATGGGGGAGGGGGGGGCAGTATGTAGGCACAGTGTAGTGATATGGGCATTACCAAATACCAAGAATGCTCGCAAGGAAGGCCATAAATATTGGGTATGTTGTGAAACATCGGTATATCACTGTGGCTTATGGGACAAATATCCACATTGTATTCTACTGGGATACAGAGTATATCATGCGCCTTAAATGAACAAGGCGAGCAAGGTTAGGGAGACCATAATCAGAACTGCTAATTATAATTGGTATTTGTGATATCATAGCAATCCTTAGATGGAATCGGTGGACCGCACAACTCCTTCGTTTCCACCCCATCCACCTACCACTCTACCGATCATGTCTGATCTATTTTTCCCAAAGGACCCCACTAATCCAGGAACCCACAATGCCCTAATTGTTGACTTTGTAAACTGTCTGCGATACAACATCGTTCTAGGCAAGGCCATCAATGAGGATAATCGGTTTGCCTATATATACGTAACCCATAAGCTGGAAAACAGTTCTAATGACATGCAAGCCTCACGCAAAGATCCCAAGGGGATACTACCTGCACATTTGCCACTTTCTATGATGATACTACCTTCTCGCTGACCTCCAGGTTAACCAAAAGGTCCTAAAGCTGAACTATGACAGCATGTCGTTTGTAGAGTGTATGATAGTAATGATAGACACTGTACTAGAGCAGATTGTTTATCCATGCTGCCATATGAACATCCTCGACTACAGGCATGATGGTCAGTATCTATTATTTGATCTTTACCTCATTATAAAATTCATCATAGGTTGTCATGATTCTTAATCCATAAACAAATGGTGTAAGAAAAATCCATCACTGAATTTAGAAAAATTGACATGTTCACACTAGGTACATATGTGACATTCTGAAACAAATTTATTCGATGCATCGAACCTCCCTCAGACTGGTGCAAATATGATGATGCATTGGGGACGCATTTATCAGGATCACTGTACGACTACGACATCACCAAGATCAATCTGAAGAGGAGGAAGGTCCTACTAATGGCTATTGGCAAATGGTACAACATGAGGATGATGACATCGAAGGTAATGCAAAAGGGAAAAGATAGAGGTAAGTCCAACCAAATTATAGGTCCCCAACTAATCCTAATACACGTAATGAAACCAATGCACAGAGCGCCTTGTCCATCATATAAGGTACCATCAGCGGCCTTGGGATTGTGGAATTGGAAAGTGTGAATGAGGTACAAAAGGGCTTCAAGTCTAAGGATGCATTTGATGATGCAGAGTGGGATGCACAAGTAGTCGCTGCGGAGAATTCCTCAGACACAGAGGAAGATGGCAAAAGCAGTGATGGGGAAAATGAGAGTGATGATGTGAATGTAAAGGGAAAGAATAAGTGGCAGGCGAAGGAGCAGCAGAAGCAGAAGCAGAGGCAGCAGCAGAAGCAGAAGCAGAAGCAAAAGCAGAAGTAGAAGCAGAAGCAAAAGCAGAAGCAGACAGAGAAGAAGCAGAGAAATAGGAAGGGGAAGACAGGCGAAGCTATCATATAAGATCAGAGGACGCTTAGTCCATGTAGCCATGCTAAATATCACCTCAGCCACATCTCACATGCATGCTACTAGGAGTCAGACATGTATGGCGGGTGTAAAGCTTACCCAGGCTACGGCTAACCAAAATCTCACCCCAGCCACCCCTAAAGTCACTGGAAGCTCTCATTCCATTTGGAGGGACCCTTTGCAATCTAGACAATGTATGTTGTTATGCATGCTATCAAATATTTCACTCCAATGTTTGTAGCGTCATCTACACAGGACCCCCTGCCATCTAGGTGTCTGACCCTGCAGTTGACAGACTTGGAGTGTAAGTGTTTATTACACAGATGTTGAATGTTTAAGTAACACATTAATAACACATTTATAGCATCGTACAGTGAAAAGTTCCCTCCAAATCAGCTTGCCCTTGTGCAGCGCTCTATGGCTATTGATAGAATGGATGTCGACACTCAGCTGGACATGTTTGAAAATGCCACATTAACAAATTGATATCGTCACGGTGTAAGATGGTACAGTAGTATCTTGAACAAATATATGCCATGCTTCTATTTGCCCTGGGGCCTTCGGAGGTAGCTCACAGTTCACTGCTATGCATTAGAGAATGTAGGAGCACTATTCGAGCATGTCCAAGCATGTCCAAGCCTTGTGCATGCATGCTCACACATGTCACACCTATCACATGCCTATATGACTCAATGCCTGCCAAGTGTGCAATGAGGGCATCCCAAACATCTGGGAATAGTTAAATGAAATTGTTGTATAGACTAATTCAGGCATGCCCGCATGTGCACCAAAAATGACATAGATACAACAGCTGAACGATGGGGATGAACAGGAATATATATCTATTTCCTACAAGCCATTACCCTCTTTCTTCGGGGGGGATGTAGTCATTGTGGTCGCTAGAAGGTGTACGTGTGAGATATTCTGTATGTCTGAGTGAATCATTATGATATACAACTGATTGCACAAATGCACTTTCCTGATACTACCACAGTTGATCCAGCGGCCACAGGCCCTTTCTCACTCATATGATCCTCCTGGGATTCAGCCTCTGAGGCTGTGGTCGCATTGTCATCAAATAGTTCCTTGACTGGCAATCCATATCCCTTCCACATTGATGAGTATGGGTCCACTGTCCAACCACTGATTTGCGTGAAAATGATAATGAACTTACAAGAGTTCTGTCACATTGTTGACAGACCTTCTTGTGAGATTTTCTGAGTATAGCGGATGACAATGAAAGTCTTGAAGATGTCTATTGGCAAACATTTTTGCAAAGAACATCATCAGCATCAATGAATGCTGTGTCTCCATTGCTGTCGTCAGAGCAGGAAGGATGGGCCAGTTTCCAGTAGCATTATGCTTGTGGTTTTCTTCCAACCACTCATTTGGTGCCATGGCAATCCATACTTGTTCTTGATGTACTTTACCAACATGTAATAGTTGTCCATGTGTGTCAAATGGAAGGCTGGATGCCTTTCCACGTGGCCACAGTTGATGATTCATAGAGAAATCAAACTGTAGGCTCCAAGCCTAATCCGTTTCAATGTTTGGCAATACTGCGTCCAGCCCACATCTGTTGATGGTGTTGAAGTCCATGGGGTCAAGTCGATGTTCATCATCAATTTGCAAGCGGTGCCGACCAGAAAGAGTCCTAATGGCACGCTTGGTTGCCTATGTTGATGAAAGAAATCCAACTTGTTGAATGACACAACAGTGGGTCTGTGAGAATTAAAGAGAGCGACATGGTCACTTGATGAAGCATCTCCTTGGCCATACATGGCCTGTTGCACCTCATGCTGAAGAGGTGCATCGTCAGCTGCAAGACGGTTTGGCACAGTTGTTGCATCAAATGGTTGGTCATGATCACCCTCGTCATCTAAGTCAAACAGTGGGTCAATATCACTACACAGGAATGTAAGCATTGGAAGGATGTAAAAATAGTACATATTGACGTCCAAATTGAAATCATCGTGATCAAACATCAGAGAGGAGATGCGAATGGTAGAGCAAACAAGCTTGATGGATGGATGGTTAGAGAGGTAATATAAATGTGAAGGGATTTTTTTGTATATTGGAAATACATACATTCAATATCATATTGCAGACTCAGACATATTGAAGCCTTGGACATCATGACAGGGTTGTGCAAGGGGGACCTAATAAGGGACCCTGATAGACCATGCACTAGTATAGAGAAAATGAGCACTTACAATATATTGAGTATTCCATACCTCGGCTCCATCGGAACTGGATTACTACATATTGCACAGACCGTGAGTCTAGATAGCACCTTATACTAACGCTCACTGTCATAGTGGCTGAATTGGTTTGTTCTATGTGATGACATAGAGAGATGGACGACCAGAAGAAAGCTGTGGGTTAATATGTAAGTTTTAAAACCATAATGTTAATGATTGCCACTATCAATGATGGAGAGAATGAAGATGATGGATGATCGTACCGTGTGTAAAGTGAATGTCATGAGAATTAGAATGAGATTGAATGGATGGAATGATTTTGGATGGATGATGTATGGAGAAAAATGAAAGACAAATTGATTGTGATGACAGAATACAGAATATGGACAACGATAGAACTATGAGTGTCAAACTTGAAAGATAAAAGAATGGTGAGTAAGTGGATAAGTGATGAAGGATGGCACTTACCCGCGGATCAAACCATGTACTGCGTAATCGCTATATTTCTACATTCCAGTGTGGTACTGAATTTGATTGCTCCCGACAGGCTTTGCTACAGTTGAGCAGATCACATGCTGGCGGGGAATTGATGGTTGGTTTGAAGAGCTGTTGACGGATTCTTCAGGAACCTCAAATGGGGGGGGTCTTAATGTTTCTTCGCGCAAACCCGTTTTTGTTTCAGTTCTTGAAAGTTGAGGTAAGTGATGAAGTAAATGACGAAGGAGTACTCACTGTTCCTTGCTCTGGTTTCATCTACAGATGATACAAATGCTGATGGTTGTTGCTTGGCCATAGATGAAGCCATCTGTGTCTTGATGGTGCAGTTGAAGTTGGGGAGTGGTGAGTGTGCTGGATTGAGCATCATACGGAGGTTTAGGCATCGCATCTACTTTGTGATGAATACGCAACACTACCAACGAAGTTGATGTTGTGGTAATCAGAATATAATATAACGTCTCAATTTCTTCCTCTAAAACAAATGCTGCATGTTCTGTGAATAAATGTAGACATTGGTATGATATATTCTTCTTGTATAGGCAATGAATATATGCGCGTTGTAGAAATTCTGTATACGTGCACAACACATATCTGTGTATACACGCACAATGAATAACTCTGTGTGTGCGCAAATCAAGTACCTCTGTGTGTGTGCAAATTGAGTACTCGTCAATATACACACATCAAGTACCTATTGATATGCGCATATCAAGTATCTGGCGTTGTGAACATAGTACATATCAGTCGTTACGCGCATATACCATAGTAATCAATGTTAGTATGGTTAAAATACCAAAAATGCGCACATAGAGTACTCATTGATGTGCACAAATACATGAAAAAAAGTATAATGGATAGGTTGGACTCACCCATTGCATCCTGTGGCAATATCTGGGTTGGAATGTTGTTTGCGGGATTATAGTCTTGTTCTTGAAGGGCAATACCAAGGTGTATCGTTCCAATATCAATACCAGCAATGTCCTGGCCGCCATATTCTGATTCCGAGGGTGACGCTGGATCGGATTGGATATCTCCAGAACTACTGTTGTGTACATCTTGATTGGTACGCATATCAAAAAGGCAGACAGTCAGTGTGGCTGACATACGATGATGATAAAATACAACCTTCTCCATCCGTTCCCATCACCATCTTCGTCCTCTTGCCCTGGATGTCGATTTTGCTGTCATTTGGACACCTGATACACTCATTTGTAAATGCTGCCCATAGAGAGTCCAAATATTTGTCAGCCTCCTTGACCATATAAACATAGAAGTCCCTAGTTTTGACATCGTGAAGCAACTCGGTCTTCAATTCCATTTGGCCGGGAATGTATACTTGAAGACCTTTTCCAGGTAGGCGTGCGTTCTCAATATCGAAGTCGTCATTGTGAGGGTACTGTCATTGTGCGTACGCATTGTCACTCAATGCCTTTGTCATTCGTTGTCAGCATTCATAATCTATTCACATCAGAAAACAAATTACTTACATGCACAAGCTCTTTCAAACAAGTAACAACGTCCTTGTGAAGAGTGGGTTTCTCCCGCAATTTGGACACCCCAGTATGATCAGCCCAGGTGCAAGGTATCAGAGCGATTAGAGCGATTTTATTGAGCGCTCTTTGAACAAGTCATTCCTGATCGCCAAGCTTCGCATCATGCTGGAAATCCACCATTTCATTGTGCATGTTGAAGGATCGTGGTGTGTACTCCTTGTTATAGATACCGTCCGGCCATGTGATAGTCTTGTTGTTTGGAGGTTCGGTGCAATCGAGAGGGACACTTTTCAACGTGATCTTCACTTTCAATGTCTTTTGAATGAGGCCACGTGACTTCTCAGTCGTAGTAACAAGTGAATCAGCAGCAAATTGCTTGAACGAATGGCGCAAGTACATCGCCCCTCCATCCGGCTCGTACAAGATCATCACGGGACGATAAGACAGATAAGATACGACGGCGCTCGCTTCCGCAAGGATCATCACGGCGAATATCGGCATGTATTGATAATACGAGCTTACAGATATTACACTGTATTCAGCTATATGGAAGCGACATGTTTGCTTGCCTGGAAAACGAGCTGTAGCTGCAGCGTTACTGGTGAGTGTCGATGCCTGACTCCAAGGCGCTCTGATATCCGCCGAGTTCGTCTTCGAATCCATTTGATCCTTTCAGTGCATATCCTTCTTGACTTTGCTTGCTGCCCTCAATATCGTCAACACCTCTTCGTGCAGCGCGGCAATTTCCTTCAAATGTTGCACCTGCTCAGCTTGCCTCTTCACCCTTTTCTCGTGTTCATCTTCATTGTCCTCCCCCTCATCCTCACCGTCTGACTGTCCATCACTACTACCACCTCAGAACCAACCTCGATGATGTCTTCTTCTTCATCACTACCCTCAGATGCATCCTTGTCGTAGTCCTCGTGCTGTTTCTGTTTATTCTTCCCTTTCACCGTCAATGTCTTTTTCGACGGCTTCCTCTCTTTAACTGCCAATCCAAATAGTGCTTGCAGATCCGTTGCTTTTGTCATGCGTGCGGGAGTGTTCATTCGCTGTAGTTGTAGTTGTAGGTTTATCTGTTAGAGGTGTGTTGCACACTCTGCGCATTTTGGGTAATGCGCCACACATTGTGGCGAATATTTGTTGTTGTATCCTAGCTAGGTACATAGTCGGAGTTCCACAGTCAGCGCTTCTTCAGTTCTGACTGTGGACTCCAGGTCCAGGTATATGCACTCCGTACTATGTATAATATCAGTTCTGGCTGTGGACTCCAGCTGTGCGATCCCAGCTGTTTAACAGGTTATGAGCCCTGCGCTCTAGTCGCATCAAATTCGCTCAGCTCGTTGTACCACAGCGGAAAACTTCTCGCCTTAGAACTCTCTTCGCTTCCAACTTTGCCTCTTCGCTTCCCACTCTGCCTCTTCGCCTCCCACTCTGCCTCTTCGCTTCCTATCACTTCTTCCCCTTCGCACCATGTCCTCAGAACACCAATCCCACTC
>JBBPRT010000070.1:0-28120 GCA_038093175.1 Boletus hoseneyae
CTTCGTGACGATCACTTTCAAGGGACGATTCGCCGCCCATTTGAGCGTCGCGCGAGCTGCGTTGAGCGACGCCACGTTGGCGTCCATTGTGATAACCTGGCGTGTCCAGTAGACGGGTATTGTCTTCAAAATCTGAAACCACCTAAGGCACACGCAGGCGGGTGAATATGGGAAGAGGGAAGGGGACAGGGGGTCCTCATCGAGCCACAACGCCGGATCTTCACCACAGATGCCCCCTTCCAAGCTAACAGACGATTCAAACACGAATTGGAAGATCATCTGAACGATTTCTATGGGGAGAGAATGTGGTCCTGTAGGCTGGGCAACTTTCCGTGCCATGCTGAACGTTGGAGCCAAGTTGTGCTGTGATTCGTGGGCAGAGGAGATTAGGCCGGAGAAAGTCGCGATCGCACTTGGTGGAAGTTTCGCCCCCAAGTCGATGTCGCAGCCGAACGCATCAAGCTGTGGTGACGTGTCACTGACGGAACCATTGTCAAACGATAGAGCTTACCATTGAAGAGTCCAACCTGTACTTATTCTACGTCGCTGGCAAGTTGTTGGGGAACGAATGAGAATCGTTACACTTACTAAGTGCTGGCTTGGTAAGTAGTTGATGGATCTCACGCACAACTGCGGCGGCGACAAGTTCCCACAAGCTTCCTTCACACTGATATGCATGCATTAGTGCGCTTGGATCACTTTCCAGGTTCTTCGTCGTCAGAAACCATATCTTGTTATACATGCCATCTATATGAAGGCATTCTGTCTCCCTTTGAGTCGTGGGGAGTCGGCGAATCAGTCCGTGCTGGTTAGTGGACTAACTCGGGTCCAACTTGCAGCCTGAGCAGTCGTTCAGAATGCACCCAGTTCCTAGCCTCATGCAATCTTCATGGGACCGGCCGCGGACCTTGCAGATACTGCACTCAATTACCAACCCGAATATGCCGCGTCTAGCCCATTCGGTAGGCCTGGGCTGACTGATTTAAAACTCGATCTTGCTAATCTTCCCGGAGCCCCCCATCACCATGGAAGTATATGAACAGGGATCTATCGAACTTGCAGATCTAGACATTCCTTTAACATCCGAGTGTGGCTACACTAGAAGAATGTAATTGCCGTGCCTCGTAGCTAATGCAAATGTTCGAACTGGTTCTAACGCACGTCACGGTCTTAAAGTCAGTTGCGATGGGGCCTGGTATCGTCGCAAGGCGGGGCGAAGTTTGATGATAGGGCGGTTTACCTGTGTTGAAGGCGAGGAAAGGCCGCCCGCCGGATCAGAATCATGATGGCTGTGGGCACATATAGCCTTGAGGCAGTAGTCCAGGTGATTATCTGAGGAGAAAGGCATACTTTGGCGAGGGGTTGAAACTCGTTCCGTGCAGTAGCAATGTGGTATGACGGGGACTATCACTATGGTGAATGGTCGATAGATGATTGCATATACATCCTTGGGGATATCAGTGAATCATAAATCGTGGAGGGCTGCGATACACATTGAATAAGTTTAGATTGGCAAAGAACGGGTTAAAATGGGTCCATCGTGCTGCGGTGTGCATGGTGACCCGTGATGATACGCTGACGAACTTGGTGAACGCCGTCATCACGCACAGGAGCAGAGTTTCCATAAAAGTCAAGTAATTATTACCCGTGAGCGATACGGGTGAGATTTATAAAACTCTGAGACGGCGACGTTGTTCCTTTGTGGACTGCGTCCATTTTGGTTTTCTTCTTTTTGTTTCTCGTGTTCGCTACCTCGCTACTTATTCCCCTTTCGTTCATTCTTTCACCCGAACCTGCGTCTGGCACGCAACACCGTACTTTAGGGCTTTATCGTTCACACTACTTCCTGCGATGTCCATCTCACTCAAGGATGAACTAGAAACATGGGCTGCTGCACTCAAAGCATACGATGAACAAGACTTTGAAGAAGCTCTCGATCTATTCTCCGTGAGTTGCAGATCCCACAGTCGCTATGCTCATTCATACAATATCTCCTCTACCAGTATATTTCAGATTCCTCAAAGATCCTCACCAACATGGGCCTTATATACGCTACCATCGGCGAACACGAGACCGCTGTCGATCATTTCGTCGCTGCTACCAACCTTGACTCCTACCTTGCGATCGCGTGAGTGTTCATCTATGTTCCCTCCAGCCGGTCGGCCCCGAGAGGGCGACTGATTCACATGTACATACGGCGCCCTATGTGTGTATATCGTTTTGTCCCCTTATCTCATCGCTCCCTTCTCTAGGCACTTCCAATGCGGCGTGTCCAATTTTCTGATGGAACGCTACGACCTTGCGCTCTTAAACTTTGAGGACGCGTTCCTCTATCTCCGAGGAAACGAGGCCATGTCAGTTCTCATCGCCTCTTCCTTATTTCTGAACTCATTTGCCCCCTAGCAACTATGAACAGATTGGCCTCAAGTTCAAACTTTTTTCTGCAGAAATCTTGTTCAACAAGGGCCTCACACAATTGAATCTCGGATACATGGAACAAGGGTTAGCGGACATGCAACAGGCTAGCAAACAAAAGGCTACGGATGAACATGGCGTTATCGACGAAGCCATTCGAGATCGTGGTGAGGCCTACACCGTATTCAGCATTGTTCGTGTTTTTGTCAATGTTCGTTTTCTTATTCAGCACTCTAATAGATTTCACTTAGCCCGTCGGTGTGCTTTATCGTCCGGCGGAAAAAAAGATCAAGAACTCCAGGAGTAAAGATTATCTCGGAAAGGCTGTAAGTCTCTTCATATCTCTTGCTCTCTGCTCATCTGGTCCGACTATCATGAAAGAAACTGGTCGCAGCGAGTGACTCCAATGATGCCTTCACTGAATTCACAGGCGTAAAGAAACTACAACAGGCTGCAGAAGAGAATCCCGATAACAATAAAGAAGACGAGAATGAAACCAATACCGAGCTGTCCGCGCTGAATAGAGGTGCCATCGTACCTGCATCTCGTACGCCCCCCACCTATTGACACTTTTGGTCGCTCACTGGGCAAATACAGGCATCGAGTCGATCGTGGAGCGCCGTGCTGTTCTCGAGCGTTCCAAGACGACTGTCCAGCCCGGTGTTGGGGTTCACCCAGACGTAGCCGCTATTCTTGCCTCACGGCGGGCGCAGTCTGTCTCGAATCCTGCAAACGTGCCACCGCCATCGCTTGCACCCGTCCTTTCGAGGAGCAACACGACACGGTTAGCAACAAATGGCAGAATTAATCCAGGGATGACGCCTCTGAGAATCAAGACACCGCAGAGGATTGCTGGCGGGGTTGTCGGTGCTGGTGCGGGTGGCAGTGGAGCGGCAGGAGAGACCGGGGCAGCAGCAGATGATGTGCCAGCTGCGCTTCGGAGTCGACGGCCGAGCCTTCGGAGAGTACGAACGCCAGGAACACCACAGGTCACGCCACAGTCTGCAACACCGCCACTTCCCTTACCCCTCCAGCCGGGTCCGTACATGAACTCAGCCCAAGCCAAAGGTGTCTCGCCCTTGCTGCTGCCAGCTGCGCCTGCGCCTGCGCGAGGAGGTATGTGTGGTTCATTGTTCTTTTGTCTTCCGTCCAGGGGACGGCTCGTGGGCAAGCGGCTAAACTGACGTTTGTTTTTTTTGCTTTTGACCCGTCGTTTAGGTGGGCACCTAACGCAATTCTACGATACGTATATAGATGCGTATGCAGACGATCCCGCGCCACAATCGCCGGTGCTCCGTCCTCCTACACAGCCCAGCGGATCTTTGTCGCAGAGGCAGTCCCCCGCGGCGTCATCGTTCTATCGGCTACCGCAGCCACGCCCGCAGGAACAAGAACTGGAGCAACTTTCACCCTGGTTACAATTTCATTCTGTCTCGAGCCCGGTTAGGACGTCCGGCAATACGAACACTAGCTCTGGGTCGAGTCGTATGTCGCCGAGGACTGCGAATGCGGGCGTGGGCGTGGACATGGGTAGGAACCAGAACCTGGGGACGGGCGTGGGAATGAATGTAGAATCAAACATGGGCACGCATCAAAACACAGGTATGAGCCAGAGAGGCATCAGCAACGCAGGTGGAGGAGCACTCCGCCGGAAGCCGACACGTCGCCAGACGACGCGCAGAGTGATGATGGACGGCGAAGGTGACGAAGGGTTCAACGATGCGTACGAGTTGGCCAACATCCGTGTCAAGGTACGTCGTCATGGCCACTTTTTTGAGCAATATGGATGCGAAGCGACTGATGACGTGTAGCTGCACTACCAGGGCGACGTGCGTGGAATGACGATCCCACCAATGACGTCGTATGACGAGTTTGTCGAGCGGGTGACAACCAAGTTTGGGAGGGCGCTGGCGGGGTTGGGAATGAAGTTTGTGGATGAAGAGGGGACGAGGATCAGTCTCCGGGACGAGAGCGATTTCGAGCTCGCAGTCGAGACGGCACGGGAGGGTGCCAAGGGACGGTCGGAGGGGAAGATAGAGGTATGGTGCGTGGACTTGTAACGCGAATTTGGGGGAGGGGATCTATGGTAGGATCTGGCATGATGCGGCTCGTCGCTTGGGGAGGCTTTACCGTATTATTATCGTCATTTATGCTTCTCGTTGCAATTCTCGCGGGTTTCTAGTTGGTTATATTTGTCTTGCATGTTCGTAGGGATACACGCCTATTGGCCCAGCATGAAACAACCAGAGACGACACATTTTTGTATGACGACGAGGATCAGATCTACAAAATCCGTAGACCGGAGCTATTGGTCGCCACCATTTCCCTAGGATCATGGATTACATAACCCATCAAACTGTCAATCAGACTACTCAATTCAGACCAGAACTGGTAGAGTCCTGCGTCCGTTGGACTCTACCATCCATGGCCCACTTCCCGCTCATCGGACGACTTTCGTTCAAGGAATACCTCGCCCTCCTCATCGGCCTCTCCATCCTCAGCGCAGAGACCCTCCTCCGCTTCACGGTTCTCTTCCTCCCCAAGCCCATCGTCGCCTGGTTCTACAATCGATCTCAGGTCCTATTTGATCGCTTTTCAAGTGCACGTGGCACACCGACGACTGGAGAGGCGGCCTTTGCCTGCGCCATCCGCGCCGCCAAGGACTTTGGCGAGCTGTGCGCGTTGTATGGATATGCGCACGAGGAGCACGTTGTGGTCACCAAGGATGGTTATCTCCTCACGCTGCACCGCATCCCGGAGCGCAAGGGCGAGAGCCCCGCGCGCCTCTCGCGAACCGGAGCAGGCTCGAAAAAGCCAGCGGTGTACCTCCACCATGGGCTACTCATGAACAGCGAGGTATGGGTGTGTCTCACGAACGAGGGGCGTTGCTTGCCTTTTGTGCTCGCAGAGCAAGGTACGTGCTCTACTTCCGGGGGCGTATGCGATTTATGATCCTCGGTGCTGAACCTCACCCATGCAGGCTTTGATGTGTGGCTCGGGAACAACCGGGGCAACAAGTACTCTAAAAAATCTATCCACCACAAGCCGAGCTCCTCCAAGTTTTGGAACTACAGTCTAGACGAATTTGCGTGGCATGATATCCCCGACTCGATTGAGTACATCCTCGAGCGCACCGGCGTGGGTAGCCTTGGTTACGTTGGGTTCAGCCAAGGCACCGCGCAGGCATTCGCCGCATTGAGCGTCAACCCGCAGCTAAACGACAAGGTGAACGTGCTGGTCGCACTTGCGCCAGCGATGAGCCCTGCGGGGTTGTCTGCCCCCGTAGTGGACGCGCTCATGAAGGCCTCGTGAGTCATCTGTCGTCTACCATCTGTCATATGCCCTTTGCTTTTTGCCTTATCGTATCGTTTTGGCTGACCCGTTGCGTTTATTCCATAGTCCGACATCCGTATACCTCTTCTTTGGACGAAAAGCGATTCTCTCCTCGGTCACGATCTGGCAAGCGATCTTCTACCCACCCATTTTCACCTACATCATCGATACAGCACTCAGTTTCCTCTTCTCCTGGGACAGCCGCAATATCACCACTACCCAGAAGACGGCCGGGTACGCGCACCTGTACTCGTACGCGTCCGTCAAGTCGGTCGTACACTGGTTCCAGATCATGCGCGAGTCCGCATTTCAGATGTATGATGACGACGTGCCCGTGTTTGCGACGTCTTCCAACTCTGGGAAGGCGTACCGCCCTGTGCGATTCCCGACGCGGAATATCGAGACGCCGATCTTGTTGCTGTATGGCTCCAGGGACAGTCTCGTTGACATCGAGGCCATGGTTGGTGCGCTTCCGGCGCACAGGACGCACGTGAAGCGGTTGCACGGGTATGAGCATCTGGACGTATTGTGGGGCAAGGATATCGACAAGGACGTGTTCCCCGAGGTCGTGAATGCGCTGTGTTTGCATTGTGAAAGTCCGATGGGGGCAATGCGCAATGGTGCAAAAATCTTTGAGATGGAAGCGACGGTAGATCTGGAAGTCGAGGAGTCGTGAATCAGATCCGCAAGTGGACAGTGTGCCTCATATCAGACGATTTATAATTATCTAACAGTCTCTTGTACTTAATCATTGGCCGCGATCTGGTCGGACTCGACGTATCTTGATATACTCTTGCTTGGCTTTCGATTACAGTCTGGCGAAGTCTTGGGGCAATTAACGTTCGAGCTTGGTCCATCTAACCTTTTGGACGCCAAGTGCGTACCTCTAGGTTTTTTCGACTTACCTTTACTGCAGCTCTGAGTAGCGTTCAATCATGCTAATATGTCAGCATCAGTCAGATACTGGCCGTCTGCAATCTATTATGTTGCTAATTGCAGCACCAGCTCTGTTTCGGTGTACAGCAGAGTGTTACAGCCTTCAGGACCATCGTGCTGGACGGGGATATGTTTTCGTGGAATCGGGACATGGTCGCATTATCCGGAAATGCACGTGGGATGCTTCAAGTCGCCAGAAACCCTTTTTTGCTTTCCTACCGTGTAATCCAAGAACCCAGGTCCAGAAAAGATGTCCGCGAAAAGAGGCATGTATGTATCTATTTCCGACATGACGGGGGAAATCGGACGGATGGATTTTGATTTGGTGAGGAACCCCCGTCCGAGGAGGAAAGCACGTAAAGTCGGATAAGACAGATGATGACCGGTGTTTTCAAAGGACGGTGATATGTAATCGATTAATCCGTCATCGATTCACTGATCTTTGGCACGTCGTCCAACTTGAATTAATTCATATCCGGTTCTTGAAGTTCGTAGTCGGACTGGTTGGCGACCAGTCTACACAGGCCAACTTTTTGGCGGGAGGGTGTACCGGTGGGGGTGGGGAAGAGAAAGGAGGGTATGGAATTGATCTCATGAACCCTGGTCTTTATATGCGAGCGTTGACACAAAATGATCTATCGGAGAAGCCGAGATTGGTTAGTAGTCAGACCAGAAAGCCAACGGCCCGGAGAGGGTTCAGCCAGTTACTAGGCACGACTCGGATTATAATACCTGTAGGTCTACTCGTATTGTTCAGTCCCATCCTGCGTATATGCGCAACAAATGGATCTATTGTCGACAAAATATATGCGGGGTATGTACATGGAAGAGCAGGGTTGCTTGAATTTTGCTCTAGTCATGTCAGGTAAACTGGATCGGAGGCGGGTGCTCACGAACGCTTCTTTTTGTGCTCCTTTTTGGATTTCTTGTTCGATTCTGACAAGGAAATACTCGGTGAGTCGCGCTCAGGTTTGTGGTTTTTCTTCACGGTGGTGTCGTCGTCGTCGCCGTCGGCATTAGACTGTTCGGCTGCATGGGCCTGATGTTCTCGTCCCCGATGCTCTTTCTTTTTCCTCTCCTTCTTGGACGTCTTCCGGACGGTTTCGCTTTCCGCGTCCGCCCCTTCCACCCGCTCCTTTACACTGGTAGCCACGTTCTCGAGTATAGGTTGATTAGTCTCGGCTTCCCGCCGTTTGCGTTTCTCAGCCTTGCGCTCCGCCTTCCGGCGCATTTTCTCTGACAGTGTATCTCGACCGTCGACATTGCCGCCGCCATTACCAGATCCAGGCACTTGTGATGAAGGGACGGTGGGAACCCGACTGCCTATGCCTCTTCGCGGTGGGTCATCCTCGTCGTCTGGTGGGTAAATATTTGACGATCCGGCACCAAGACCAGGTGTAGTAGAACCCGAGGGCACTGATGATGATGGTACAGATGATGCGGAAGAGCGAGACAAAAGTTTCTCCTTGAAGTAATCTGCGACACTCTTGACCGATGTTGTCAGGTTGTTGAGCGAGAGCGAACTTGATTGGGGTGCAGGCGTGGACGAGGAAGATGGGTTCGATGCAGGGGTCGACGTCGACGTGGAGACGGACGAGGAGGGTACAATTCCGAGAATCTCTGAGATCGCTGATGTGGATTTGTTTGCGATACGTTTTGCGGCTCGGATGCGCGCACGATGACTGTTGTGTCAAAGACAACAAGCTTAGAACGGTGAACCAGCACATGTATACGACTTACGCCATCGGACGAGGTTTTGGTATCGGTTCGGATTGAGGGTTCGGTTGAGACGGTACCGGTGAAGCGTCAGAATCGGGGGCAGAGACATCGGGAGCGTATTTTTGGTATTTTTCCTTCTTCTCCTTCTTCTGTTTCTTCTTCGTGTTCTCGCTGGCTTCTGGGTCTTCTGGGTCCTTGTGCCAGTGTTTTCGTTTCTTTCCAATCGTTACAAACGACTCATCCTTCAATTCTTCCTCGACTTTCTCCTCCTGTGCACTTACGAACACACACTCTCCCCCTCCTTCTCCTTTCGCGTCCTCGCCATCGGCTCCCTTTTCCTGCTCGGCGCTTTCATTCAGCTTCTTCAGCAACGCCTCAAATTCCCTGTTTTGTTTCCACGCAATACCGTCAGGATCCCGTTGGTGCTGCGCGCCGATGCCCATCATATCGAGCTTTTGCTGCACCTTGAGGTGCGTCTTGATCCCATCGCCTGAGGAACCAAGGCCCTGTGACGCATCCCATCCAAACTTTGAGAGATAAGCGCGTCCAAAACGAGAGGCATCTGTGGAACAAGTGGAGTGAGCCGTGAGCGTAGTGATAGTAGAACGTTGGAGGGTTCACCGTCAGCCCAGCTCAGATTCCGTGGGTCTGCGGGGATGCGCTGTTTTTGTTTCCGGCCTGCGAGGCCCATGTGGAACTGAGTATACCTTGGGTTAGGCAACGAAGGGGGTCACGACCCCCCTTATCAAGTTCAAGTACTACTACTCGCTCTGACCGTTCATTTTCCCTACCACTCACCTGGCTTTGTCGAGGCCAGATGCTCAAATCCACAGCCTCAGCTCCAACGAGACGCGAATGCTTTCTTCTTGCTCTCCTGCTTCTCGCACTGCTCTCGTTTTCTAGAACAGGCATCAGCATTCGGGAATCACGCCTAGTCCAAGTTCCAGAAAAGGTTGTCCAGAAATACCACGACTCTAAATTCGAGTCTGCTTCGCAGGATGTTCACATCCCATCCTTCGATTCAGAGCGTTGGCGCACCCGTGTAACATGGACGCCCAACCAAGAGTTGCCATCAACATTTTTAGTTTCGCATGCTCCTGGTGCGTAGTTCGCTTTCCCACCCGTTTTACGATTACCGACCCCTGCATGCAAGGCTGGACAATATTTGACAATCTGTTTTTGCTAAATGGGACCGTCTTTGTCGTCACTGACGACCCAGAGTCCATTCCAGATCCCAAGACTATCACCTCCACTGGGATTAAGATAGAAAACGGCCCCGATGCTACCGTCGCTCGTTTACCAACCAAACGTGAATTTCGCGTCATCACCGTCAGCGAGGCACAAGAACTATTTGGAACCAGCGCAGATCTCATAGACGGAACTACGGTACGTTGTATTGTTGACAACAAGCGCCCTCTCATCCGACATTCGATTCAGTGGGTCGTCAACGATCCACCACAATTGTATGTTGTATTCGACATGGACGCGATACCTTGTTCAGTGACTGTAATCTTTCTTTCAGCATCACACACTACTACCATTGGTCCGCCGAGCTCTTCCTCGGGTTCTGGCGGACGTATTCGTCGTTGGACCCTTCCATCTCCGCAGATGGAACGTCGTCGCTCCCTGCCCTGCGTCGTATCTGGTTCCCCCATGCAGATGCCGACCACTGGAGAGACTATGCTTCGATGAACCAATGGGTTGTCCGCAGTGTCTTCCCTTCCGCCACGGCCGAATACTCTGCCGATTGGCAAGACCGCGCAGAGATGGGCCGGCCAGTCATCCTCGATCGTGTCATTTTCTCCGACCGCTCAGCCGCGATGAAGGGTGAAACCTTTTTGCGGACAGGACGTACTGCCTCCGAGGCATTTGCGCTCCCGGGCAGTGTACACTGGTGGAGCATCATCCGGAGTGCCGTCACGAGATTTGGCGGGCTGGATGTGGACGTTGATCAAGGATCAAAACATGTCATCACGTACATCTCCCGCCAGGAATGGGGTCGTCGTTTGTTGATACCGGAGGACCACGAGAAGCTTTTGGAGGCGTTGTACAAGCTGCGCGATGAGCATGGGATCGAGGTGAACGTCGTGAGCATGGATAAACTCTCGCATGCGGAACAGTTTAGGCTGGCTGCGCGGACGACGGTGGGTGCAGGTGGCTGGGCATTCACCAGGATACGTGTCTGACTGGGTTCACGTAGATCATGATGGGCGTGCATGGTAACGGACTGACGGCCCTCCTGTGGATGAACCCTTCGCCACAATCGACGGTGATCGAGTTCTTCTACCCTGGGGGGTTCGCACACGACTATGAGTACACTTCGCACGCGCTAGGGTTGGCTTATTACGGTGTTTGGAACGACAAGTGCGTACCCCATCCCTGCGTTGCTATGACATCCCTTCACCTTCGTGACGTGCCTTGAACCACCGTTGCTTATGCGCGGTGTTGAATTTGACAGGACGTTCACGCACCCTGAGCTGCCACCCGTGAAGTATCCAGAGGGATTCCAGGGGAACAGCATACCATTGAACGGCGAGACCATCGCGAAACTATGTATGGAGAGACTGCAGTTATCTGCCTCTACCGCAAATTGAACGCAGCGCGTGGGACCGGGATGGTTGACCTATGGCTTGGATCCACTGGCACGACCGATGTGTGAGTATCGGTCGACATTGATAGATACCGCGTGGGCTGTGTACTTGTGCCAACGATGCAATACTTATTTAGTGATTCTTCCCTTCGAGACCTTTGACATGGTAGCTTCTGGTCATCACCTCTGGCTTGCCATGTATCGACTCGTTGGAAAATGCAGTATGGTCTTTCGTTCTCTGCGCAGAGTCTAATTTGTAGATCTGCTGCGTGGGGATTACGAGCTGTCGAGGTCGTCCACCGAGACCAAAAATTATTCGGACGTCCTCAGTTCACTTGACGTCGTGACTCAAGCGTTGGTTCTGTTCTGGAAATGTCTGGTTCGAACCGACCACATTCAGGACCGAACCCCCTCCATCATTACTTGGTTCTAAAGTTGATGATATGCCCCCCACCCGGACAGCAAGACCGCTTCTCTTCTCCGAGTCGACCCAATCATTTCGTCGAATCATAAAGACCCATATGTGATAGGTAACCACGGTGCGCTGCGTGACACAGAAACGCGTCCGTCACGCATGTGACTTGACGCGTTGTTTGATGGTTTCCACGCGTTGATCTCCTTCGATATGTCCCCTCCACTGACAAGCCAAACTCAAATCGACAGATACTACGATATAAATTTCACCGAGGTCTACGTATCACACAATGGAAGCTACAGCGCTACAGGTTTCCCGTGAGTGTTAGTTTAAGGACTGATATCCAGACTCTGAACGGTCGTGGACAGTACGTGTACTGTACACAGTCAACAGCAATCCACAGTATATCCTAGCGAAGTCACCGTCCAAAATACAAGTGCTCACATGCTGCGAGACCGCGGCGCGCTCAGCTATGAATGAAGCTGTGTATGCACGAGCCTCACTCAAGGCATGCCTTGCGGTGGTGTGCAATTCGAGGTGAGTGCTGATCCTGGTATCGTCTTTTTCACCACGAGGTATCTTACAATATGACAGCCCAGAACTTCTCCAGGATCCAACACGAGATTTCTCTCTCTATTTCCTTGATCCGCTAGAAACACAGCCCCTACCTACTGGTCTCGCCAATGCGCCCCACAATGCCAGTTCACCCCGTGGCGTAGCGGTTGCCCTTGGACTTATGTCATGGGCTCTTGAGTCAAACGAGTCGACGAATGTTTTTGTCACTGGCACGATCATTCCAAATGCTTCGCCGGCGCTTGAAGTTGTTTGCGCACTTCGAGAGGTATGTATCTGGTTTTCCTAGCTTCGCATCGACTTGTTTGTCTTGTTTAGCGAGTGCTGATAAAATTTCTTTCTCGTCACAGACCAAACGCATGCCGAAACCTATAATACGCTCGCACCATTCACTAGGGCCAATATCTGCACCTGACCCATCTCAGTCTCTTACATCTCCCCAGATTGCTGGGATGAGCTGGTTATCTACTTCTCATTTGCAACGGGATCAACAACCACAACAGCAAACACTGACCCGTTCGGCCGATTTTCCGGAGCTTTACATAGGTCCCCCACGACGCGCGAGGGGTCGTCCCGAGGGTTCCATGTCTTCAAAGGCAAAAGTTAAGGCGCAAACGAGTGCCTCTTCTCTTGTTGGTAATACAGATAATCCTGAAAACTCGAGCCATCCACTGACAAAATCAATGACGCAGGGGCGAGCTCGTCGCACGTTGCAGAGGCACAGTCTGAATCTAAGCAGGGAATGGGGAGGAGGTCGAAACAAAAGACTAAACCGAGACCTCCACGAGATCCACTTACATACTCACCATTTATCTGCGCGCCGTTGACGCGCAACCCGGCGGCGGCAGCGCCAGAAGGTGATGTGGCTGGAATATCCACCTTCAACCAGCGACCGCATCCATCGAGTCAAAACCAAATTCAGTCACACGCCGAATTTCATTCGCAGGCTCGACTACAAATCCATCCCACACATAATCCGCTACTGGGCTTACTATCCGCATTCTCGTCCACTCCCTCTGGAGACACGAGTGCGAATACAACACCTGAGCAGCAAGCAGCACTCCTATCAGCGTTGCAGGGGTTGCTTGCCACCAATCCCCATCTACTGCAGCTCGCGGCGACAAGCGCGGGGCCTTCCGCGAGCAATGGAGAAAGAATCAACAATGAAATTCACGGAACTAGCAATGCAGGTGATGAGCCAGACGACGGTGGCTCGGATATCATCATTCTTGACTCCTCGACCATTGACACTAGTATGTTCCGCAAACCAAGTACTAGGCAGCGAGCTACAAGCGACCACAACGCGTCTTCAGATATGAACAATAAAGTGTCTCCAATGCCTAGTGGCGATAGCATAGATTCCTCACCTCTTCCTGCAAGCACGCCGCTTTCCGGACTAGAGAACACTTCGGCATCGTCTCGAGCATCGACACCGCCCGCGGGACTTGGCTCGACATCGACAGTAACAGCTGACGCGGAGACACCAACATCGGAGCACGTCTGGGGGAACGGGGTCACCTCGCACGGTTTGGATTTGCCGGAAACACCCAGCGTGTACCGAACACGTAAACGGAAACTGGATGAATATAGGCAGGGCCAAGGTCACGCCCCCACCCCAATGTCCCCTCCTTCTCCTTCACCGTGCATGGCGCGTACATCTAGTCCAAGAGTAGCCTTGACTGCGAAACACAGAGTCCAGTCTTCACTGACGGGTGGAACGAAGTCGGTGCTATCGCCGTCGGTGCGACTGCCTTCGATGCTAGATTCCATGCGTAGCATAGCAACTTCAGGCTCCCGCACACGCGTCAGTTCCTTCGGTCTATCAACGCATGGACATCAGGACGCTTTGATCCTTGATAAGAATGGGAATCACTCAACTACACTTTTTCCCCGTCCATCGAAGCCGAATGCGGACCATGCAAAGACCACTGATGGATGCTCAAATAGCGTGTCATCAGATGGAATATCACTGAAACGGAGACGTACTCTGACTGAGTTCATGGCAGAACATGAAGCACGCCAGAACATAAAGGCCCGCAAGCAGTCATCTTCGGGACGCAAGTCGGGTACGTGTTTGGGTTTTATAGGGTTTCACATTTCTCTCGCCTTGGCTTGGTCCTTCCACTCACGATGTTCCGCGTTTTCAGGGGTAGACGTATCTGCGAATGCGTCACAGGCAGCTGCACCGCGGACTGCCAACCTGGAGTCAACATTGAGACACGCGCAGCCATCCTCTCCCCGTTCCCTTTTCAGGATTGATTCAATGATTTCTGCGTTGCCACTCCCCACTTCGACTTCCCAGATTGGTTCGGCGCCGGCCACGCCCGTCACCAAACCTGCGTTGTCATCCGCGAGCACGGTTATGTCTACCGGGCCATCTGCGTCTGCCGCAACGGAGCCTCAGACGAACAATCCCCTCAAAACCTTCGTGCTGCCCGCATGGGCTCGTACCGGTACTGCAATGCTTCCACGACTGTCCGAGGAAACACTGGTGCGTCAGCGGGCAGAACGAGAAGCCAAGAAAGCACAAGTATCGTTGAGGCGGAGGGAAGTCGCGAAGGCGAAACGCAAACGACTACGTGATACAGGCCGCCCCTCGAAAGAATCGTCTGACGAAGACGATGGAACCGTCGTGGGGGATGCAAAACTACGCACGCTGCACCCACCATCGAGTATTCCGCGGAACGCCCCCCTGCCGCGACCTCCACCCCCCACCCTTCCTGTATTTGCTTCTGACGCGGTAGAGCCCATCCCGTCCTCCCCGCCCCGATCGCACCGCCAACCCGCGCCTCCCGTCGTTCCGAGCACACCGCCGAGGAAACCTGTGTCTTCGTCAGGGTCGGGAACACATCGTACGCCTAACAAGTCCGGTTCTTGTTCACTATTCACCCCGTCGGGCCAAGACTCGGCGTCGTTGTTCACCCCAAACACGCCTGGCGTCACTCGATCTCTCACTCGAACTACGTTCACGCCGCGCTCCCCTACTATGCTCCACCGCTCAGGGTGCATGAAGAAGTCGCCCCGGAAGAACTTGTTGCAGACACCGAAACGCAACAGCGACCATCCGACGCCACGGAGCTCACAAACTGGAAGAGGAAATCTGCCGTCTGCGTCGCCGAGCACGGCCACCCGTACGCAGGCGCAGATAGGGATGGGTACAAGGGCATTTTTGTTACCTCCACCTTCACCTTGCGCTTTGCGAGCGCCGCAACGACCCGATCAGATGCATTCCAGGGTGTCCGGTGGTTCGACTCTGTGCGCGCCCAGTGATTCTGGAACCGTACAACAGGGAGTTGGGTCTGACACGCAGGACGTCGAACAGGACGAGGAATGTAAAGAAGAAGATTTCGATCGTGAGCTGGAGGAAGCGCTCCTAGGGGTAGATGCGACACTGCCTCCAGCGCCATGTAGTCCCAGTCGTCCGGCCCGAGGAAATAGTGAACTACACGACATCACCTCAGGCGGCGACGCAAACGCGGCGGAAGAGTACGCCTCGAGTCCCCTGCCGCCTTCTTCGCCCCTCCCAGCCAGCCCCCTCTCGAGCCCTGCAAAGCACGATGACGGTACTTTGGACATCAGCGACGTCGCAGTGCCCGACTCGGACATGCTACTGCCCTCTGCGGATGACTCTGACGGACCCCGGAAGGTGCCTGTGCCAGCGTGGTTCTGTGATGATGTAAATGCAGACGCAGCCGCCATGTGGTTCACCGAGTCCGAAGCCTGGTTGACCGACACAGAAGGAGGGGGAGGGGGAGCCCCACTCCCGAGCGACTCGGACTGCACCGGCGCCTGGCTATCCGACTCGGATGCCGTCTTTGGGGACATGTCGTCCCTCGCTTCGAATTGGCTCTCCGACGATGCGGATGTGGATACCGACGAGGGTGGATTCGACACGGCGTCGTTAGTGGCCCAATCGGACTCTGAGTTTTGGGAATCCATGCAGCCATTTTTGGACAGAGGGAGCGCGTCCAACGACGACGCAGGCACGACACCCGAGGTTGCGCAAGACATGCAAGCATTATTGGACGGTCTTGTTGGTTCTTGAATACTTATGTGCGGTCGATGTGGTAATTTATATGTACTGTAGCAGCAATGTGTTTGTACTAACCAGTAGACTATGCACCAAGAGTTGCCAACCATTGATTTTGGACCAACTCTAAACGTTGGTTTCACCCCTGAAGATTCTCACAACAATTGTTTGCCACACAAAGTATGAAAACCTTGCAGGGTTTGTGGTCAACAGAAAGGGACGAGAAATCATGTATGTACATCTAATGATATTGTATGTAGACTGGAGGGTAAGTATAACATGACGAAAGGAACATATCAGCATAATACTAGTGATATTACTGATATACAAGACATGATCGGCCACGCGCTGCATGAACCGGTTTCGAAAACGAAAAAATGCTTCAACCAAGAAGAAAGAGGTCATTCATACGAGTCGTATCCACCCACGCTCTACCGCTCCCTTAGTTTCATCAATCCTTTCATCGCATTTGCGATCGCGAAACTCGACTTGGCCATGATCTGCCGCGACTCCTTCGTCACTTCCGGAAGCGATTGCACGTCCTGCAGCTTTTTCGCATGTTCGGAAAGTTGCTCGAGGATCTCTGTGCCCTGTTGCGCGGATGCAGGAGGGAGGTTGCCGCTACAGACGGCGACGATGCTGGACACGATCGTGATGATCTGCGTCAAGTTCTCGTTCAGTGTCGGTGCCGGTATCGGCGTGCGTACGCCAGAGAGTACGCTCTGGATAGCATACACAATGGATTCAGTTTGGGCCTCGAGATAGGGCTGTTCAGGTATTGGCAAAAAAATTTCAACATCCCACGTGCTTGCAAAATGCAAAAATGTACCTTGAGCTCAGACCAGGCATCTTCGGATGGTGCAGAGTCGTCACTAATAACCCCACTCCCGGGAATGGGCGACTTGTCGAATATGGGAGGAGGCGAGTTCGTGCTGGAGCTCGAGGGTTCGGAAGATGACGTTCCTCTTCGGTCCACGAGTCTAGCAGCTAGCGAATCCCCTTCTCCACGCCTCGAGCTTGCAGCAGACGATTTGCGATCGTGTCCAGACCGCAACTCTTCGACCGAGCGATTGGATGGTGGAGGCTGTGAAGTTAGCGAAGGTACAGAGAATTCTTCCTGTTCTGCTCGTGTGGCCTTGCGCATGCAGATGATTCTAGAGATCTCTGTGACGGTCGCAGAGACGTGGCTCGCGGCGGCATCGAGAAGACTAACGGGTGACATCCCAGAGCTCATGGCGTGCGTTTTGGTTGCGACCACGAGGTTCGAGAGGGTTGCTTCGAGACGTTCACGAAGAGAGTGGAGATGGTCGATGTCGACGTCGGCCCGCGTGGGTCGTATTTCGTATGCTCGAACATCTTCGATGATTGCAGAGGTCGAATTTACAATGGCTTTCATAGGCATGAGGACGCGTGTTGGGGCGTTTGTCCGTCCTGCTACAAGAAGGCTGTCGATTCCCGACACAAAGGCAGTAACGTGAATGTCGACTAGGCCACCGTCCGAGGCCATGGGCAACTGATCATCCATCTTGGGAGGTTGCGTATATAACTGAGAAGTGACTATGAATGAACGCGAGGTTGTCGGAATCAGCACCATCTGTCAGATAAGATGTCCGAGGCTTACTTACCTTTGACGCTTCTCAATTCTGTCTTTGCCAGTTCGTACTTGCGTTTGTATTCTTTCAGTTGGTTATCCAGATCACGAATGAGTGCGAGGTCCGCATCTTTCGCGGTCATCAATTCGTCGTTCCGCCGACTTTGGTCCGCCAACTCAATCATTAAACCCTCCATATCCGAACGAAGCTGTTCAATCATTTCGCTGTCACCCTATTCAAAGTTAGAAAAACGTTGGTAGTGCCGAAATGAAAGGACATACTCGTGACAGACCACCCCCACGCTCATCTTCGAGGTGTTCGAGGCGGTCTCGGAGTATTTGGAGCTCCTCCTCGTCGTTCTGTGCCCGCTTCAACTCCCTTTCCTTTTCTCTAGCTCGCAGATCTCGAAGTTCGTCAAGTTCTTTCTGCACTGCTCTCATCGCAGATCCATGTTCTTCGGCACGCTACACAGATGGTCAACATAAGACCAGATTTAGTAACGAGCCTGGTTCACCTTGCGGAAGCCGTCGATTTCTTCTTCCAGTAGTTTAATCCGCTGTTGACTTTCCCGCAGTTCTTTTTCTCGTTGTTCTGCATTCCCGAGGTCCCGCTCCAGTGTCACAATTCTGCCCTGCATTGTTGCGATCTTGAATTCATACTCTCGTCTCAATCGTTCATGATCTTCTCCCCCCACGCTTGCCCTTCCGCCTATGCTCCTCACGGCACCAGCCGATCGGTCAGACGTCACAGACGCCCGCCCAAGTGAGACCTTGTCAAAGTAATCGTCGCCACTCCTCACCCCGCTTCCCTCCTCATCGTCCAGGACATCTCCCGACACTTGAGCCCTAAGTCGCGCGCCCAGTGCGCTTAAGCCACCCACAGAGGGACCCTCGTGCTCATGATCCTCATCTATTCCACCATAGGTATCCCCATCTCCGTCCCTGCCGCGATCACCAATTGCCATGACCGAGCTGTCTCGCCCCTCTTCGCGTCCATACGGCACCTCGATGTCCTCCTCTGCGATCGTGCTCTTGTTTGGAATAATCATGCCACTCGTCGCGGTCGCACTTTGCGCGTTCGTTGTGCTCGTAGAGTCGCTGTGGATGCTGGTCGATGCACTCGGCCTGCGACCAAAGTCCGGAAACGGCCCACGCGCAATGTCTTGGGATGTCTTCTTCCGAGACCCAAGTCCATAAGGATTGGTGTCGGATCCGTAAGCGTCTTCGCTACGTCTGGGTGGCACTTCATCATCACTCGGTCGATGTCTCCCGAATCCATCTTCCGAAGGCCGACGGCCCAGTGACTGATTTCCATACCCATTATCCATCCTGTCTTCGGAAATACGTGCTACCCGAGAACCTGGGGGAAGCGCAGGAGCATCGGACCGAGGCGAAGCGTGGAATTCGGGCGAAGGCATATCATCGTAAGCCGATCCCGGAGAACCGATCGGAATTGTTCCGACTTCGTTCTGTCCGATGAGGGTCATGCACGTCAATTAGGCGATGGGAGCTAGAAACCCGACTAACCTCCTCTTTGAATTCGGGGTAACGTCTCGATAGTTCAAAGTAAACATCCGATGATAAGTCTTCGAATCGCGCGGTGGGTAGTGTGGCGAGTTTCTGCCGTGCCTGGTTCCTCTTTGGATGAAACTCGTCGCGGGGAGGTAGACAGGGTACTGGATTCGAGAATGGATGGGCGTTGTAAACTCAGAGTTTCTGCCAGTTACACGCACTTTCGTTGTCCGGTGTGTTCATCTTCCGGCGAATCAGTTCGTCATATACATCTGTGGACAGCTCTTGGAATTGCTGCTTGGTGAGCCGAGTGAGCTTCTGACGCGCAGTCGAGCGAGAATTCGCCGGCGCTGCAAGATCGATGTAAGCTTCCAGGGGTCAACGAACGTCAGCAAGAGCCATACGAACACTTGGCGAGGTATGCTACGAGATATTGCTGTAGTTCGTTGTAATGGGTTCTCGCGATGACCTTGGAATCGAATGAGGGCATTGCTGGCAGGGATCCCTGATCTTTCACAGGTCGGTAGGATTCTGTGCGGTAGTTAGAAATTCCAGAGAAGGTTGTGGGCGTCGGCGACGACGCCCTCGACGACTGGTTTCGTTTCATGGCTGGATGTCGTCGAGGATGGTGAGCTCCGAGCTGACACCCGTGTGTTGTCCCCGAACACGAGGCTACCGCGCGCGCACAAGCCGGTTCTCACGCGACAAGCTCTATGATTGACACAAATCAAACGGCTCGCAACGAATTCTCCACCTGGCCAAGTTGAGACTCGACACAGGCTCTGAAAAAGAAGACTTGTAATAAGAAGACTCTGTCTTTGCTATAATTTTGTCGGAAAACCGTTTGCATGTCCTGTAGTCGTCTTAACTAAGTTAAGCAATTGCGCCAGGGTTCCAAGTTCCTCCGATGAGTGCGCAAATGCCCTGGTTGCCTGCTAGATGTCACGCTCTCGACGCACAGTGATTGATGGGGTGGCCTGACGGAGGAGGTTTGTGATGTGTGTGGGCACTCATCAGATGATGGTCCGCGGTGGGTGGTAGACGTTTGAGCCTGTGGTTGACGCCGAGTTAGAAGATTCTCTCAATGAAGACCCTCAGCCCGTTCAAGTGAGTAGTACTCACTGGCACTGGTACAAACTTTTCTCGTTCATATGTTGGTACACCGGTGACCAGCGCGAGATCGGCCGTATATAGCCACAGCGTAGACTCGGAGATGACCATGTCGCCATATTCTACGATGCTTCCATCCTGGCACAACCTCCTCCATTGGGATGAGAAGCACATAAAGTTACTATCCTTGTACGGTTGTGTACATGCGCGCGTCGTACTATGTATCGTCTCTTATAGAGTATCATGTATAAAACCAACCTACATTGCTAGTGATACAGGATCGTACGATCAGTATCGAACTAGTAAGTATTTTGTATCATAGCTGGTTTTCCATGTCACCTAGGTGCTGTAGACGGAGGAATGGGTATTCATTGGTCAATCGGTAATCCTCGTCCAGAGGCAGCATAGTACCGGCCACCGTATAGATAATTACCACAACACATTCCATGAGAACATCCATGACCGAGTAGTATATTGGGGAACCTTCGAACATAAACATACTGAACACCGCCAACTTGTCAGTATATGGGTTCCAACCGATACGTGTGGCCGAGATCGTAACAGGCGAGAAAACGTTAAGAATGCCGTACACCGCGCGGACTGCAATTAGTGGCAATGTGACAGTAATCAAGACAAGCAACTGTAACACGAATTAGCAGAGTTCATGGAAGGAAACAGTCAACTACCCACTCGTTTGCGGTAATGCAACATCCGCTCAAAGCGGAACCACGTCCTGACAGCGTACCCAACCACCGTGAAGAAAAGAAGGACGATTACTACTGGTCCAAGTGGAGCGATATAGAGCAAGGCCGTAGAGGCTCCGGCGCCACCACGAATGGAGAAATAATCGAGAATGACGAATGATATAGCCCACACGGACGGAATTATCACGATGACAATCGCCTTGCTCGGCAGTCTGAGTGCTTCAGTGCTCTTTTTATGATGACCAGACACGCTTGAAGATCCATGTTGTGTTACTTCGCCCTCGTCTCTGGAAAGTTTTATTTTGTTGAGTTTAGAAGGTTCTCTGAAGTGACTCACGCAATGTTTATCAAGTATGCGGTGCAGACCGTCAGAGCCCACGAGCTGTATACATCGAGTGTGAAACACAACATGTAAAGATATGGATATGCCGGAGTCATTGGTGCCAATCCGAGGGGAATGAACAGGGCACTTCCAGCAAGCCGGTCTACATGACAGTGGATGAATAAAATTGCACCCGAGTCTTCAAGCCCACACTTACACAGTATACATGCGAATAGAGACCGCCAGCGTCCCAAGGGATCGTTTGAGGATACAATGACGCGGACTGCAAGAATGAGAACTGGAACATAAATCACAACTACGACAATAGATACTAAGATGTTGACGGGAATCATTTCGTAGACTTTTGCTCGGAGTGGGGGCGTAAGTAGTAGATAGGGTGGGCAAAAAGAACATGACATATATGAGCACCTACCACCACCATCGGGTCGATTTCTAAGCGTCGAGGATGTCGGAATCATGATTTGGGTTCCACACAGGAAGTGGAAATGGAAGTTCGTTTTATGAATCACCGTACTGACTCCACCAGCAAAGAAGTTCTGAAAGAGGTCGCACGAGGCAAACCGTTATCTCGTGCAACCTCTTTTGGACAGCCTGGTCACCAGACTAATACACGGGCAGCGCCTCAATATCCAGTTGGATGATCAGTGGCACAACTTTGACCTCAACCTTTCTCTTTTTCCCTCGGCCCTTCAAGTTGGAAACCAGTAACTGGTGGATGGTTGCACCTCGAACATGCTGTTCATGAAGAACCTTGTCCCGAATCGTGCGTACTAGCAGTGCTCGGACCAATGAATTAACGAGTAATACCATTTTACTAAGACGCATCGACTACAGAATGCAGTGGTCCTAGGGTGATGCCAACAAGGATTATTCGATCGGATGGCTTTTATGATAGCTCACCCCCTTTCGCTTTCCTACCAGATGGAAGTTTCATGACCACGAAGAGCGGAGGCTACCGTGAACGGACGGTGACTCTATCACAAATAGACAACGGTCGGAAGCTGGGATCAATCGTCACGGACCATTATGTCGTGAGCATCGTGCTTTCGAAGGATGGAAGGTGGATTATCCTGGGTGAACAACCCTACCCAAAGAGCCGCAAACGGGACACCCTGGCGAGTGTTTGGGATGTAAAGACACTAAAAAGGGCAACCGAGATCAAGTACGACGAACCAGATTGGAATGGACAACTTGTGGAGAGGGTAGTGGATGCTTCCCCCGACTCAGCGAGGTTCGCGATGTCATCAAAAACGGGTGTCTCTCTATGTGTCTGGAGTATCACCACGGGAGAACGCCTTCTCAGTCCCTTGCGATGCGGGCCTGGGGAGGCTTTATATACAAAACAAGTCAAATTTTCTCCTCGCGGGGATCGCTTGGTTGTTGCAGTTGCTAGCTCTGTTGCTCACTCTCCAGGCCACTTCTACATATACGACAGTCAAACTGGACATCTTCTGATCCGTATTCCCGGAGTCGATGTCTCTAGCTTTGCCTGGTTCAGCGATAATCAGCGAGTCTGCGCTGTCATTGGCGATAAATTTCAGTGCATCGACGTGTCTGCCGCCTTCCCCTGGTTCACCGATTTCGAATTGGCGATGTGTAGTACATACATTACACTAGCAAGCCAGAGTCGATTCTTGGTATCCTTGGATAAAGACGGCTCCATCACATTTTGGGACACATGTACACTGACGCAGATCGGTCCTACTCTTGCACATCGTGCAGATGCGAAGTTATCGTCAATTATTTTGTCTGATGACAATGCTTACCTCGCTGGTATCGTCGGCGGGCGGAAAAGGACCATAATCATCTGGAGTCTCCGAGAAATCCTCCCCCCATTCTACTTTATGAAGGTATGCACTCTAATATCACAGTTAAGCTAATGTCAGATGTCACTTTTAACTAACTCTCGCCTTTCCTTTCACCTTTAGTGAGTGGGTTAAACGGATGGTTGAAGTATTTGATTGAACTGATCCCTTCACTCTAACATAGGCCTCATCAGCAGATTCCGCTCATTCACGTCAGCGAAGCAGCATTTGCATCATGGGTACAAAGCAACTTATCAATCACTGACGCAACATTGTCGGAGGAAATCAGACATTCCCTGATCCCAAACCATGAAGCACTCGCGAACCGTGCTCTAGTACGAGCACGCCTATGTCAGTGGAGAAAAGCACACGACGACGTTGAGAGGGTAACAATTCATTCCATCGCCCTTACTACGTGCTCATCGGTATTACTCAACCCGAAATCCAGTCCCTCGCGGCTCATCCATCAGTCGCGGCTCGCATTGCGAAAGCGTTGACACTCATTGGCCAGGGGCAATACAACTCTGCAATGGGGGAATTTGATTTAGTCTTTCGTGACAGTAACTCAAGCGAGTATGAACTTCTCGGGTTAATCAAGGTTTGCACCTCATTGATCGAGGAGTTGCCACGATTGAGTTTTCTGGGTCCCGTAGTGCGTCATGACGTTTGTCTCCGGTCGCCACGACATCGCGATATCACACATAAATAAACTAGCTAACTGCGTCGATGACATGGGATTGCATCACCTTATTCAAGTACGTTACTACTGTGAACCCGAACGTCAATGCTAAGGCCTAAGGTCTTGCTAGGTTAAAATGTACGATCTCCATGGCGATAGTTCCATGAGTCAAGGTGACTTTCATGGCGCGTTGCAATCATTTGAGAAAGCCGCACAACTATACTCGCAAACACGACTATCAACTATGTATCATGAAACTCCGGCGTCGCATGTCATCTCATTAGTACGTTCTTTTCTGCAAGCAGTGATGTTTATTGACTCCCGGAAGATCTTTGGATGGCAGTTTGAGCATATCGGTATGGTGGTCCAACAACACTGGTCTGAAGCCTTGCTTGCTATCGGCCGTGTCGAGGATGCCGTGGAGTCTCTCCACTACATCGTGAAAAAGACCTTTAGCGGGGAGATCGGGACGGATCGAAAGGTGTTGGACTGGATCTCGGGTAATTTTTTACACTAGTTCAGCAGTGACGCGTGCTCGAGCATCTATTGTCAGGGTTCAAACAACAATGTGCATCAAGCTTTGAAGCCCTTGGTGATAAAGCGTTTCGTGCAGACGACATTCACGAAGCCCTAGGACAGTACTCCTCCGGGTTGTCCCTCGAACCGCCCTCGCCACACAGTCTTTTGGTCAAACGGAGCAAAGCTCGAGTGGCAATTGGATTGTGGCAACAAGCATTGGAGGATGCGGATGAGGTATCGCCAACCCCATTGCCTATATCCACTTTGCATGACGCTTGTCAATCAGGCAATCGTGCTAGACCCCCTATCACCTTGGGGTTACGAACGGAAGCTCACAGCACTATATAGTTTGCATCGATATGAGGAAGCAATTGATGCTCTCAATGAAATGCTCTTAAGGCTCAGATCTTCTTCCGATTCCAAGTCTTGCAGTACAGTACTTCCTTGCTCAGATGGACTTCTTCTGATGGTTTCGTTTTCAGGATTACGCCAGCGAGGTGTCAATCCGCCTCAAATTGCGACAACTATCAGCACATATGTCACAGAAAGCCTACGTCACTCACCACTCGTTCTGATTCACACTGAAAGCGGTCGTCTATGCGACAAATCTGTGCGAACACGTGCATTCCAAGCGCATCCAAAGTTCAAGGATCTCATTCTGTCTCCGCCCTCACAACTTGACCATGAAACGATAAAGCAAACAGTCACGGAATATTTCCGTTACACTACCCTGTCCCACACCTGGGAAGAAAGAGAGCCCCTGTTCCACGATGTGCTACCTGTGTCAGCGTACGACCTGCCGGCATCACCCACGAATACCAAATTGCAGCAATTCTGTCTCACATCCCGCGATGCCGGTATCAATTGGTCGTGGAGCGACACTTGTTGCGTTGATAAGACGGATGGTCCTGTGTTGCAAGAATCGCTCACGTCAATGTATCAGTGGTATCATGAATCATCGCTGACACTTGTCCACCTCAAAGGTGTTCTATCACCACTAGAAGCCGAATCAGACTTGGACGCTTTCTTAGATGCTCTTGTACACTGTATATGGAACACGCGCGCGTGGACGTTGCAGGAGTACTTTGCATCAACCGTCATTCGTTTTTACACGGAAGACTGGAAGCCATACCTCCGCGATATCAACGTCTCTAACGACAAATCACATCCCGCAGTAATGCGTCAAATGGCCCTTGCGACTGGTGTAGAGACACAGGTTTTAGGCTCACTTCGCCCTGGACCTGACAACGTACGTGAGAAGCTCCGTCTAGCCTCAAACCGTGTTGCAACGAGGCAAGAAGACACTGCCTATTCGTTGTTTGGGATACTTGGTGTCAGTATCCCGGCTATCTACGGGGAGGGGCATAAGGCGCTTGGCCGCTTGTTAGAAGCAGTACTCTATCGCTCGGGCGACGCAACTATCCTGGCTTGGACGGGTCGGGCATCTGACCATAACAGTTGTCTCCCCGCTGAAATCACCGTATACGTCGAGAGCCTATCATCTTTTGTCCCGTCACCGATCGAACCCGGCGAAATGACAGCGATGATATCTGCTGTGCAGTTGTCCTCGATGCATCAGGAATCAGCTATTCAACTCTATGACCGTGTAGTTCATCTCCCATCTCCCCGCCTTGTCAGCAGTCGTCTCAGCCTGTCATGCATCGCATTCCCAATTACCTCACCAGAGGATATCCCCACATGTGGTAACTCGACCGATGGCCCTGCTCGTCATTACACAGCTACGGCTTCCGCGCTTGGGAAAGTAGAGATCGAGACAACGGACGGATTGGCCGGCTTGGAGGACCTGGTCCTCGTGTACCCGTGGCTTGACTCCCTCCTCGACCCTATCTTTACAAGTCCACACCCAAATGACGACGCGAATCCCCACTCTGGACAACCATCGAAACTTACCAGAGCATTACGCCTTCTCATCCGCCTCCGACAACCTTTCGGTGCGCTCTTGCTCGCACCGCTGAATCGCAGGGAGTTCAAACGAATTGCAACAGATCACTTGATCAGAGTGCAAGTACGTGACGACATCTCTCTAGAGGAACTCCTGGGGATGGTAAACGTTGATGTATTAGACATACTCTGATTGGCATTGTGGATCCATCCGAGTTTTGCGGTTCGACCATGTTTGTTCCTTATTTACCTTCTTGGAAGTTGGCGGCGTGCCATGATGGAGCCGATTTGATGCCAGTGGGTCTCCTTACGTAACGTGGCAGTTTCTGCCAACGAAGTCGGTGTGAGAAAAATACAGCTTGGCGTATATCCATACCTGTTCCAGGCCTAGCTGCTCACTAATGCGGTTCAACTTGTTCTTTGACGGGTTAGACCAGCCTCATCATGATTTGGAGATACGAGTCGTTGGCAGATCCAAGTTATTGCTATTTTCAGGAGAGGGCTAGCCACAGACGACCCCATGACAAGCGTCCGGTACTTCCGTCCTCCCCCGGTCATCCGTTTCAAGCTGGGCTGGTTCTTTTGTCGGTTCTGACTGCGGTTTGGAAGAGGGGGGGGTTAGTCAGAGGATTCATGGAACTCATCGGAGGGCATGACTCAACTGTCATTTCGGAGCCAGTACACATGAAACAGTCCGAGGATGACCCACACTAAAGTATGGCAGCTGCCTGCCTTCAAGCTGTCACTGCCAGCTCCAGTGCGCAACAAGCCACTTACAAATCAGGTTATGATTCACGCCACCGGGTACTTGAACTTCTTCACCCTGACACCATGTAGTATAATCGAGCTGGTGACTATATCGGCACTGCCAAAATGCTTCAGGTTGCATCTCTATTGCAAGAAGCCATTCGTTCTTGACAGACCGAGCGGCAAACCTTGCGTAAAAGCTTGAAGCTCAGCGACTGAGAATTTTTGTAGCTGTTGGTTTTTCGATGAAGCGTTCAACTCCCCTCACTCAGACCAGTGTTCATAAATCCCTGTGACGTTCGTTGGGAGTAATAAACGATAGGTGGGCCCATCTCTGTCGTACAGGAAGAAACTTACTACGTTCATGAAAGGCCCGGGAAATTGCGATGTCCAAAAACACGATCCACTTCTCCAACAGGACAATCTAACAGCAAAGTCAGGATTTAATACGAAATTGGACACAAAGCGCATTTGGGAGGGGCAAACTCAGCATACATGAACCTCCATACTATAAAAAAGAGAACTTGAAGAGCCCACATCGATCGGTCAAGAGCTCAAAGTCCGATATGCACAAACACGATCCGCTTCTCGAGTGACACTTCCTTGGCTGACTCCACGACCGCGACATTCAGCGCCTTAGCTGCATGCTGGAAGTCGATGTCCGTGCGGTTGAACATCTCCTTGTAAAACCGCGTAACCACCTGGTGCGCGACCGCATCATCTACCCTCCACAGTGTCCCAATCACCCCATTGAACCCAGCAAACTGCATCCCAGCCGCGAGATGGAGTACCTCATCCGGCGTCGACCTGTCTCCCACCGCGGTATGGCATGCCGACAAGAACGCAAACTCGGAATTCATGTAGCGCTCCTTGATGATGCGCATCAGCGTGAGCTTCCCATCTCCCATCGCGAACCACGATTCGAACGGCTTCTCCATGTGCTGCGCGCCATGGCAGGCAAGGTGAATCCAGCGGTGATCGCGGAATGCCTCGACGGCGCCTTCGATGGTGGCGGCAGCGCCGGAGACAGTGTCAAATTTCACGTCTGGGGGCATGCAGGTCTCGTTGCGAATCTTCTCGATTTCGTGGTCCACATCTGGTAGCTCACTCAGTCTTGTGTTCGCACTTGGCTGAGCCTGACCAACGACCGCAAACGAAACCGCACTCGCGATTCCAGAGGCGTTACGGGCCTTCCGC